>OX459036.1:29289124-29342920 GCA_949775005.1 Orthosia gothica
TTACAGCCTGCTCGAACGCAGCCAGCGCATCTTCCGGCGACGAAAATTGTATCCCTTTGAGCTGATTTTTTATTTTTGGGAATAAAAAGAAGTCACACGGTGCTAGATCAGGGCTGTAAGGAGGGTGACCCAGGAGTTTGACTGGCGTGCTGTCCAGGAAGTCCCTCGTTTTGAGTGCGGTGTGCGCAGGTGCATTGTCGTGGTGGAGCAGTAGCCCGCGGAGCCCTGTGTTTGGTCGCTTGTTGCTTATAACAGAGAAAACTTCTGGCAAACATTTGGTAGTATACCATTCGGCATTAATGCTTCTTTGATCCCGTAAGGGAATTGATACCAAGTGGCCAGTCAAATTAAAAAAGCTAGCGATCAAAATCTTACCCCCGCTTCTAGATCGCTTCACTTTGGTAGGCGTTGGCTCATTTTGAAACACCCAAACAGTCGACTGGCGCTTGGTTTCTGGGTCGTATTGATAAATCCAGGACTCATCACCTGTAACGATGTCGTAAACACGCCGAGACGAGCCTGCTTCAAATTTGTTAAGCATATCACGGCACCATTCCACCCGGGCCTGCTTCTGAGCATCGGTGAGGTTGTGCGGCACCCAGCGTGATACTATCCTCCTCACGCGAAGATGGCTGTGTAGAATCTCGTGAACGCTTCCCGATCCAATCTTCAATATGTGTTGAATCTCCTGATATGTAATTCGCCTATTGTCTTGGATTAAATTTGTCACTGCTAGCACGTTTTCTTCGGTAACAGCCGTCAAAGGGCGACCGCTTCTTTCGTCATCCCCCAAAGTTGGTCGACCGCGCTTGAATTCGTTATACCAACGATACACGGTTGCCTTGGAAGGGCCTTCATCCATGAATGCCATTTGAAGTCTATCGTACGATTCATCCGGTTTCAGGCGACACTTGAAATCGTATAAAATCATAGCTCTAAAATGTTCCCGGCGCAGATCCATATTTCAGTGAGACACAATACTTTGAATTAACTCGCAAAAAATGTGGAGGGAAATTTTGAAATTGGAACTTACTTATTTTTACTTATAAATAATCATATTTTCGAAAAACATTATAACTGGCCAGTCTCCCATATATAAAAACTTTTTTTCGCAATACTTTCTGAGGGGCCTGGTAGAATTGGTTCTGCGATATTTCACTCTCTTCTCTCAGCCGCCTTTCAATAACTTTCTCCCAAGCTTTCATACTATGTGACATTAGCTTATTCCTCTATAGTTATTGCACTCCAGCACATCACCTTTGTTTTTAAAGATGGTCACTAGCGAACTATTGCACCATTCATCAGGTATGGCTTCTTCCAGCAACAACTTATTGAAGAATAAAGCTAACCACGTCCATCCATCGACGCGCAATATCTTCCACCGTATTCCATCCGGACCGACTGCCTTAACATTCTTCATTCCATTTACTGCTATTCTTACTTCCTCCATACTAACCATTCTCACTAACCCCTCATTCACAGGTTTATTCTCTAACACCACTCCAGTTATTTTCCTCATTCATCAGTTTCTCAAAGTATTCCTTCCATCTATCCTTAATTTTTTCATCTTCAGAAAGAATAGTTCCAGCTTCATCTTTTATACATCTTATCTGACAGACATCCCTCGCCCTTTTCTCCCTAGCTCTAGCAAGCCGGTACAGATCCTTTTGGCCTGCAGAACTATTCAGCGCGTCGTATAGCTTGTCCTGAGCTTTTGCTCTCGCTATAGCCACAGTTTTCTTAGCTTTTTTCTTCGCAGCATCATACTCACCCTTTTTTGCAACTTTTTTTGCAACTCAGTCTTTTTAGCGATAACAAGTAAATTAATAGATTTCACAATGGCATATCAACACACCTGTGGCTCCCGAAAGGTGAGGCACATTTGAATTGAGAAATAATTCTAAAATGTAATTAAAATTTTACACGTGCCTGACTCTTAGACTTAGTATTTTGGTTTTTAGCCATGCGGATAAAAACTGCAATTTCTGCCATTTATGGAATTGTATGAAACTACATGCACTTGCGGTAAAATATCCGCCACAAAACTGTGTTTTTTAACACCAACCGCGGCGCGGATATTTTGAGCCAATCAGAGATCGTGAGCAGAAGGAATTGGGTAACACGCGAGAAAAGGGAAATAAGGAGAATTCACTGATCTTTTCGACGCAGATAAGCTTAGTAAATCCACTTTGCTGGCAGGTTTAGTGCTAATTTAGTTTTGAACAGAGATTCATGTCTGAGTTCTAGAATTTGGGTCTGAATCGTAAAATGTTATCTATCATCTAGTGAGAATATAAATCGTAATTTCACCTGTGTTCTCTAAACGGTGTATCGTATCGTGAAGACACAAATCCTAACGCCAAAGGGCAATTGTCTTTAAGTCACGTGATCAATTCCAAATAATTTGGACGTTTGACAACTATTATCGCTCATATAATGCCACAGCCTAAATTGATACCTACTTGGAATAAAAATTTGTAATATTGTTTTATGGGATCGAAACAAAATATAGTCGCAACTAGAGTAACGATATCAAGACCTACCCTTAAACTGTTTTTAAAAAGTTTGATTAACGACATTATAGATAGCTTAGCATTATATAACTATAATGTCGTTAATCAAACTTTTTAAAAACAGTTTAAGGGTAGGTCTTGATATCGTTACTCTAGTTGCGACTATATTTTGTTTCGATCCCATAAAACAATATTACAAATTTTTATTCCAAGTAGGTATCAATTTAGGCTGTGGCATTATATGAGCGATAATAGTTGTCAAACGTCCAAATTATTTGGAATTGATCACGTGACTTAAAGACAATTGCCCTTTGGCGTTAGGATTTGTGTCTTCACGATACGATACACCGTTTAGAGAACACAGGTGAAATTACGATTTATATTCTCACTAGATGATAGATAACATTTTACGATTCAGACCCAAATTCTAGAACTCAGACATGAATCTCTGTTCAAAACTAAATTAGCACTAAACCTGCCAGCAAAGTGGATTTACTAAGCTTATCTGCGTCGAAAAGATCAGTGAATTCTCCTTATTTCCCTTTTCTCGCGTGTTACCCAATTCCTTCTGCTCACGATCTCTGATTGGCTCAAAATATCCGCGCCGCGGTTGGTGTTAAAAAACACAGTTTTGTGGCGGATATTTTACCGCAAGTGCATGTAGTTTCATACAATTCCATAAATGGCAGAAATTGCAGTTTTTATCCGCATGGCTAAAAACCAAAATACTAAGTCTAAGAGTCAGGCACGTGTAAAATTTTAATTACATTTTAGAATTATTTCTCAATTCAAATGTGCCTCACCTTTCGGGAGCCACAGGTGTGTTGATATGCCATTGTGAAATCTATTAATTTACTTGTTATCGCTAAAAAGACTGAGTTGCAAAAAAAGTTGCAAAAAAGGGTGAGTATGATGCTGCGAAGAAAAAAGCTAAGAAAACTGTGGCTATAGCGAGAGCAAAAGCTCAGGACAAGCTATACGACGCGCTGAATAGTTCTGCAGGCCAAAAGGATCTGTACCGGCTTGCTAGAGCTAGGGAGAAAAGGGCGAGGGATGTCTGTCAGATAAGATGTATAAAAGATGAAGCTGGAACTATTCTTTCTGAAGATGAAAAAATTAAGGATAGATGGAAGGAATACTTTGAGAAACTGATGAATGAGGAAAATAACTGGAGTGGTGTTAGAGAATAAACCTGTGAATGAGGGGTTAGTGAGAATGGTTAGTATGGAGGAAGTAAGAATAGCAGTAAATGGAATGAAGAATGTTAAGGCAGTCGGTCCGGATGGAATACGGTGGAAGATATTGCGCGTCGATGGATGGACGTGGTTAGCTTTATTCTTCAATAAGTTGTTGCTGGAAGAAGCCATACCTGATGAATGGTGCAATAGTTCGCTAGTGACCATCTTTAAAAACAAAGGTGATGTGCTGGAGTGCAATAACTATAGAGGAATAAGCTAATGTCACATAGTATGAAAGCTTGGGAGAAAGTTATTGAAAGGCGGCTGAGAGAAGAGAGTGAAATATCGCAGAACCAATTCTACCAGGCCCCTCAGAAAGTATTGCGAAAAAAAGTTTTTATATATGGGAGACTGGCCAGTTATAATGTTTTTCGAAAATATGATTATTTATAAGTAAAAATAAGTAAGTTCCAATTTCAAAATTTCCCTCCACATTTTTTGCGAGTTAATTCAAAGTATTGTGTCTCACTGAAATATGGATCTGCGCCGGGAACATTTTAGAGCTATGATTTTATACGATTTCAAGTGTCGCCTGAAACCGGATGAATCGTACGATAGACTTCAAATGGCATTCATGGATGAAGGCCCTTCCAAGGCAACCGTGTATCGTTGGTATAACGAATTCAAGCGCGGTCGACCAACTTTGGGGGATGACGAAAGAAGCGGTCGCCCTTTGACGGCTGTTACCGAAGAAAACGTGCTAGCAGTGACAAATTTAATCCAAGACAATAGGCGAATTACATATCAGGAGATTCAACACATATTGAAGATTGGATCGGGAAGCGTTCACGAGATTCTACACAGCCATCTTCGCGTGAGGAGGATAGTATCACGCTGGGTGCCGCACAACCTCACCGATGCTCAGAAGCAGGCCCGGGTGGAATGGTGCCGTGATATGCTTAACAAATTTGAAGCAGGCTCGTCTCGGCGTGTTTACGACATCGTTACAGGTGATGAGTCCTGGATTTATCAATACGACCCAGAAACCAAGCGCCAGTCGACTGTTTGGGTGTTTCAAAATGAGCCAACGCCTACCAAAGTGAAGCGATCTAGAAGCGGGGGTAAGATTTTGATCGCTAGCTTTTTTAATTTGACTGGCCACTTGGTATCAATTCCCTTACGGGATCAAAGAAGCATTAATGCCGAATGGTATACTACCAAATGTTTGCCAGAAGTTTTCTCTGTTATAAGCAACAAGCGACCAAACACAGGGCTCCGCGGGCTACTGCTCCACCACGACAATGCACCTGCGCACACCGCACTCAAAACGAGGGACTTCCTGGACAGCACGCCAGTCAAACTCCTGGGTCACCCTCCTTACAGCCCTGATCTAGCACCGTGTGACTTCTTTTTATTCCCAAAAATAAAAAATCAGCTCAAAGGGATACAATTTTCGTCGCCGGAAGATGCGCTGGCTGCGTTCGAGCAGGCTGTAAACGAGGTGTCTGCGGCGGACTGGAAAAAGTGTTTTGAAAACTGGTTTAGGCGCATGAATCTTTGTATAGAGGCTGGTGGAAAGTACTTTGAAAAGATTTAATTAAAATATATGTACGTATAGAACAATTTTTTTTAGTTTCGCAAAACTTTCTGAGTGTCCCACGTATTTTATGCCTGGTCGGGGTACAACGGATGCCATTTTCGCAATCCACCAGTTGTGCGAGAAATACAGAGGTGCTCATAAAAACTTGCACGTGGTGTTCATTGACCTCAAGAAGGCATACGACCGGGTGCCCCGTGAGGTTTTGTGGTGGGCCCTTAAGGAGAAAGGTGTACCTGGGAAGTATGTAAAGTTGATCCAAGCGATGTTTAGTCGATGCAGTACCCAAGTCCGATCTACAGTGGGCACTACTGGCAGCTTCAGTGTGGCAGTCGGCTTGCACCAATGGTCGGCTCTCAGTCCTTACCTCTTTTGATGATAATGGACGCACTGACGTCAGACATACAGGAAGAGGCACCCTGGTGTATGCTGTTTGCCGATGACATTGTGCTGGTCGCCGAGAGTGGCCTAGAGGTTCAGAGCAGATTGGAGGTGTGGTGGCACAGACTGGACAGACTTGAAATTGAGCAGAACTAAAACTGAGTACCTTTTCTGCGATTTTGGCGGTCTCTCCAGTTCCGTGCCTATAGCTCTTGCTGGATCACCCATACCGATATGCTCCGACTTCCGGTACCTAGGGTCGCTTGTCCAAGGGGATGGCGAGATAGACCGAGACGTAACGCACAGGATCAACTCGGGATGGATGAAATGGCGACAGGTCACTGGAACAACTTGTGACCCACGGATGCCCCTCAAGTTAAAGGGGAAAATTTACAAGTCCGTGATTAGACCTGTCGTACTGTATGGATCAGAATGTTGGGCTGTGAAAAAGATGGATGAACAGAGATTACATCTAGCAGAAATGAGAATGTTGAGATGGATGTGCGGAGTGACGAGAATGGATAAAGTGAGAAATGAGTATATTAGAGGTAGTTTGAAAGTGGCGCCAGTAACAGAAAAGTTAAAAGGAAACCGTTTGTCCTGGTATGGTCATGTGATGAGGAAGGATGAAACGCATGTTACTAAAAGACTTATGAATATAGATGTGAATGGATGGAGAGGGAGGGGACGGCCAAAGAAAAGATGGATGGACTGTGTGAGGAGTGATATGAAAGAAAAGGGCGTCAGTGATGGAGTGACGGGGGACAGGATGGTATGGAAGAAGAAAACGTGTTGCGCCGACCCCAAGTAACATGGGATAAGGGCAGGAAGATGATGACCGCTAAAAAGACTACCGTGAATTTAGGCTTAATTACAAATAGTCCGTACATTCAACTTAGCTAAGGTGATTTAACTTCACTCTCAGCACGAAATTAAACTTAAAACCTGAAATCGTCTGTTCCTCTACGAATTAACGATCAGTGAAATTTTACAAAAAGTATAATTTTGATCCTTATACAAATAAACCTACCAACAGTCAATACATACAAAGTTCATTAGTCGGTTATTACCCGACTGGTTACAGTGACATTTCCCGAGCGAATACTCACGCAAAACCTAACTCGTTCTTACCGCCAAAATCTCTCACACTCACAGCATCACAAGCAAATATTCTTGTAAAATAATTCCAAGGAAGAATTATAAGAGGCCATGTTATGTTCGTCCCACGGCTGGCTAATTGGACCAGATAACGCGGAATAATCTTTCCTTGTCTTTCCAACGATCCCTAATTTGACTTTAGGTGTTGTCAGTTTGTTCTCATTAGCCGGTTTTAGAGGTTTTCTGGGGAGATTCCTTTTTCGTGGAAATTGTGTTTTCGTTTTTCTTGTTAGGCTTACGAAAATTTCACATAGTGTTAATTTTCGATAATTCAATGTAACTATTACATTCATATATAATTAAAATCTGTAAGGACTGTAGGTAGGTTGCACTTGTTCAAAATTCCCAAAGTTATAAATTTTACATTTAAGAGTAATGCCCGTATATAGGTCAGCCCCTTTTTCTCAGGGGTGTCGTAGAGACGATTAAGGGATTGCAATGGATAGGTAGCATACACCTGTGGTCTGATATGGTTGCATGAAAGGCAAAAGAAGATTTGACTGTTTGGCTAAACTTTCAGTTTATCTTTAGTTGGATTGACTACTTCGTACATTTTTATTTTTTCTTAAGGGAGCATCATTCAAAAGTAGCTTGGAAGTATGCCGCACCTGTTTAAGTAGGTTTAAAAGTACACACAGACACGTCTTACTCTTTTCCATTGGGATAGGCAGTAAGTAAAGATTGCCACCTACTACTATGCTTACATACTTCTTTTGCTTCGATTAATAATAGAGTCATGTTAGTCAGGAATTTGTTACCTTCAACTACAATCTAGAGAAATAAAATACGATGCGGTATAAACTGTTCAAATAAAAACACCCTACAATTTTTACAATGGCAAACCTTTTTGCCAAAAACAAATCAAACTAAACATTTAAGTAAAATAACTTCTACGAATAATGAAACGTTCAGAAAAAACTCAAAACATACTGCAAATATTTCGACATTCTCTGACAAAGCACCCGGATATGGGGTTTGTTCCTCGTTTCATTCTGAATTCAACGACACCGTTGTCGGCGTGCGAAGGCCAGTAACCGAGACGTTTCGCCGACGCGCAATTCACACGTTCAAATGGCGCTTTGAATGGGTATTTTTATTTAGTGGATACTACGTACTGAAGCGTGATCGCTACAAGACGCTCTGCTTTAGCCTCTTTTTAATTTGTCACAGCAGGTCGGTTAAAATTATTCAAATTTTCATTTTTCGTTTGTCAAGAAAGCAGAAGTCAATTTTACTGAGACTGACAAGTAATTTTTAATAGAACTGTTTAAAAGTGTGTTTTAAAATGACCAGCAACAATATGACAATGGCTTTGTCAATTCTTGAGCGGAAAGGAACTCATTCCTTGTCGTTAGGCCGAGGACCCTTATCGTGGACCACATGTCTCTGCGACTGAGCTCTGTCAGACACACCAACTATCGTTTCACTATCATGGCATGCCACAGTTGCCGTGCGACAGATTGGAGGACTGGTGACAAGCTAATCATAAAAAAACCTTGTCGCTCACAAGAGTTTACTATTTGTTCTTTAAAATATCGATCTCTTCTGGTATTTCAGACCCTTTTGATTCCATAATTTTAATGGTCCGTTTCCTTGTCTTTAGATAACAATCTGCCATTCGCTGACGATGCAGCGGGATTAGCGCGTTTGTTCAACATGCTGACGATAGCCATCGCACATTAGGGTGAGGAAAACGAACGTAATTGTATGAGTAGTGAGTAGCGTTGATTAAAACGCAAAATTTACATTCTACTGGAACATTTCACTCATTTTGCTTCGCCAAGTGGTACAAGCAGGACTTTAGTATGAACCGAATAGAGCGTCAATTCCGCGACTCACAACTCAGAAAATTACGCTTGTTTGGCCTCACCCTTAGCCGACACATTACACCGACGCGGTGTTCTCACATTTGAATGTTCATTAGAATTAATATTTGTTTCGGGATATTTACCATGTATATTTTGAATTTGGTTGAGAGCTCGACATTTCGACACTTTACAAGCGCCATGATCACGAGAACTAAAGTCTTTGCGGGTGGGTGTTATTTAAACTTATATTTTTGAATGTTCAGATTGAATAAACGTTTGAATAGGGAATATCTCGTATGAACTCAAGCTAAAATAGCGTATCGAATTAGAATTTGGAAAGGATTAAAATACAGTTATTAGTGTTAAATGCTAGTTATATAAAGTACTTTGTACGTTACAATGTAGTTGTACGTAATTTTAGAAGCGGAACGCCGGAGAAGCTTGCTTTGTTAGAATTCACGTTCCTACATAATCAGATTTAGGGTTTGTTCAGGCATTTCTGCAGGAGGTATTCATTCTAGAATTGAGAACACTGCTTTTGCAGCGTTTGTGCAGCTTAGTTGAATTACTGTAGCTTTCTGTTCATCAATTTCACCTCTTTGCCTTTGCCTGATTGAGAAACACGACGTACCTATTATAGTTCAAAACTAAACTAATTGCGATCATCATTTTTCACACCATCCACCACTAAGTAAACATACCTACTGGTTAAAGTAATTCCACATTTATGTTTGACCTAAGTAAACGCCTACATTTGTCAAACATAAATTACCTATCTATAACAGATCATTCATAGTAATAGAATGTCCATTGCCCATTTAAGAGATCCGCTTTATATTTTTTTCAATCCTGGAGCAATATTGATTAACAACCTTATTAGACGTATGTTGACTCTCAAGGGTACCTGAAATTATGTCGGGATCAAAATGACCTTTGACATAATGCGAAGATTTGGACGCAATACTGGAGAGAAAGAGGCCACTTTTGTGTAAATAAAGATCAATTAAATTACTTTTTGTTTTACCAAGAAAAAAACAAAAAGGTTGAAGTAACGATACTCGGTAATATTCAGAGGCTCGAGATAAAGCGACATTCTATCAGAGGAAATGATTTTCAAAAAGCGCAAAATAGATGGAATTGACAAGCTAAGCTGAAACTAAAAGGAAACAGCTAATACTTGCACCTATATATTCCACTGCCTATTGCCGATTTTAGACAGTCATTTCTTTGCCAAGGTACTTTTTAAGCACCACGAGGTTGTGTACCGTAATTACCGAAAAAAATTAAAAGCTTCGCGCGAAAGTCTCGCGTGGATCCACGTTTTAGGCAATAAAGGGGTTTAAACCCAAAGTTTTGTCGCCCTTAATCTTTTACGTACAGAAAATTCTATATATCCTAAAACAAACGTCATTCCAAATCATAAGAAGCTCTCACTCAGTAAGATAGACAAAAGCGTATTTCAGAACCCCCTTGTGTTTTTCTTTTATTATATATAAAAAATATTCACTGTATTGATATTTCGATAGAATGAATATCTGATGCAATGAACGCTCGATCAAACAAAGACAAGTCCCTAATAAAGACTAGTACCTCAGTTAGATAAAATAACGTCCCTTATTAGATACGAAATCTAACGTAGACGAAATAGAGAGACACAGAAGGTTGGATCTATAAATCGAGTGCACACATTGATGCGTATCATCCGTGCTTCCTCCCTGTATTTTCAAATGTGTGTTAAATCGCCATTTTTGAAACGGTTTTTTGTTTAGAAAATGAGACTCTCTCTCTGTTTTTCCTATCAAAAATCCAGCAGATATCAATGCCCGGCAGTAAGCACTACCTTGAAAAATTCCTTTCTCACGCTGGTCTGTGACACGGATTAATTGAAAACTATTTTCATTGAATGATCAATTATATTTTATCGCAGTCTTCATTCTAAATCACATCGCGAAAGTTAGTCAAGGGAAGATAAGACCTAGCCTAGATATTACAAGTCTAAGTTAAGGTTACCTCTGAGTCGGTATTGTTTTCATGAAACATTTATTTTTTAATTCATTTTATTCTAAGTGCACTACGAAAACATACGCTAAATAAAATTTTAAGCGCTCAACAAATCAAAGCATGTAAGAATTTTAGAGAAATAACTTGCCATAGAAACTTATAGACGAAGCCACGGTATAGTAGTAGGTATAAATTTTGTCTAGATCGTTGGATTTATTCGGCAATATAGATCAGCTTTTAGGAAAGTCCTCCGTGGATTCTACGAAGAAACTTACCGTGTCTGGGGTCACCAGGCATGAATGATGGGAGATATATAAAATTGGAACACGTTTTCATGTTTCTTGCTAGAAAAGCTTTCTTTCGAAACCAACGAATGATTTCACTATGCAACATTTATGACAAATATTTTGACATTGGCATTTCAATAGAGATAAAAATAGAATAGGATTAAATTATTACTAGCAATATTGATTGTTTGTTTAAGAAAATTCTTTTTTTGATAGAAAACTACATTTTCTCTGAGCTTTCTTTTATTCTGGAAATTATACGGAAACGGTACGGTGTTGAAACTACATGAAAAACCTAGTGCTACATAGAATTTCACACGTACCTACGAACCTGGGTGGATTGTTAGATTTGTGACAACAAGAGAAAATCCGTAAAAACCTGAAGGCATGTTCGCACTAGTTCCTCGTAAGTACAGTTTCATTTGTCTGCAGAAGGAACTCGTAAGCATTCTCAATGAAAATAAAATTCTTAAGATTTATTCGCGTCAACACTTTTCTAAGGAACAAGGCAGTTTTATTTTGTCACAAGCTTTGCCAACTTATATAATTTCCAGATCTTGTGAATACGTTTCCTTGAGCAAATTATATCTGGGATAAAAAGTATCCAATGTCTTCAGTCCTGGGGCCTATTATTTTTTCATATGTAATATTATTCCATGTCCCAAATATTTTTTCTTGCTTTCTATTTCCCTAATTCAGGCCATATTCTATTTGTGATTGAAACACAATTAAGAACATCCAATAATTATTTAAATTTGAAAAATGTGTAACTAATTTGGTGTACAATAAAATCTATTTCATTCTATTATATTTTAAATCCGTACCGTACCATTTAGAAATCGCTTACGACCATTAGGCTGTCGGGTTCAAGAATCCAAATAGATATTGTGTGGATATATCCGTAAAACACTTTCAAAACTTTTACACCCCACTTGCAATAAATGTAACTTACAATAAACGTCTCCAATTTACTTGTTACCCGTTACAACTCACTGTAACTATTTAACAGTAAGTAGCAAACACTCGGACACTTCAATGGTAGTCACATTCCTTAGTTTTTCGGCTACGTTGTCGTTATTGCATTCGCTACTATTTCCTACACTAGTGTTGGGGCACCACCGTTTGGGGTAAAACCGGCTATATACGATTTTAACACGGATAGATAAGTCTAATTATTGCCTTTTGTTTTATTAAGGAAGCTTCAAAAATGCCGCGTAATTATCAAAGAACCACTACGAGGCAAGACTGACCATCCATTGCTGACAGCTTGTGTAACAATGTTCAATTTTTTGGAGCATGTAATGGCGTTAATTTGAGTATGCACTTGCTTTGATACACTGTTTGTTAGAAATCAGTGTTTACACGAGTTTCCGCAAGGCTTTTGTTTTTATTTCACCATATTTGCTGTGGAAACGAGTTCTGGGAAATGTTAATCGGATGACTGGATGATATTTCTATGATAATTTTCTTCTTGAATAGTCGATTCGTTCGAAGCTTCTCCGTTATTACTAAATCAAAAGTGTAACGATGATGATTGCCTAGTAAAAACAATAACTTCGTAACGTGTATTCTCTGAATATATATTTCATTGCACAAAATCAATTAACAAATGCCTAAACAATTACACAATCTGGACGCGTAATCCTTCCCTAACTCTCAGACTACACTGATCACCGCTGTGACGTCACTACGCCAGACGTAAAACGTCGATAGACGTTACGAGCAATCAGCATGCTACTGAAGCAGAGGCTGATATCAGCTGTCACTCGTGCGTACGTAATGTTCCTTTAGGAAGACGGTCGGTGCTGGCTCCAATTAGGAGGATCTGAGATGAATATGTGATATTGGAGATATGCATTTTGAATGGTACTAGGGAATTGAAAGTGAGAGAACATGATTTTAAAACAGTCTTGAACGCTACTGAGCTTCAGAAATTCTTAATTCTGCCCGGGACGTGACAGGGCCGGGCCTAGGCATTGAAGCTTCGTCACTGGCCCGTGCACGGACGTGTGTGTACGAGTTCATATAAAATGTACGCACCAATATTTTTTGAGCCCTTGACGGGGCACGGTCCGTCCATATCCCGGGGACGGCCCTGATATGTGTGAATAGACCTTAAATAGAGAAATTGTAGGGTTTTGCTATCCTAAATTAGTTTATTTGTATTAGGTACACATTATTTCCATCTTAATATATTCTTAGAATAGTCTTTCTGTTACCCACAAATGAAGAGATATTTATGCAATTCCTACAGCGTAAATTGCGGTTTAACTACTAACTAGATCTCGTTCAAACCAATTTTCGGTGGAAGTTTACATGGTAATGTACATCATATATTTTTTTTGGTTTTATCATTCTCTTATTTTAGAAGTTACAGGGGGGGGGGACACATTTTACCACTTTGGAAGTGTCTCTCGCGCAATCTATTCAGTTTAGAAAAAATGATATTAGGAACCTCAATATCATTTTTGAAGACCTATCCATAGATACCCCACACGTATGGGTTTGATGGTTTTTTTTTTTTTTTAGTTTCAGTTTCAAGTATGGGGACCCCCAAAATTTAAAGTTTTTTTCTATTTTTGTGTGAAAATCTTAATGCGGTTTACAGAATACATCTACTTACCAAGTTTCAACAGCATAGTTCTTATAGTTTCGGAAAAAAAGTGGCTGTGACATACGGACGGACAGACAGACAGACAGACATGACGAATCTATAAGGGTTCCGTTTTTTGCCATTTGGCTACGGAACCCTAACAAGTCTATAACGACAGGAATGGATAAATAAACTGGCTGGGTGGATCTGAAATCTCAGATTGAGTGATGTTACATAAGCATCGACCAAACAGCACTGCGAGCCCGCACAAAATTCTCTCCCGTATATGCCGCAATATGTATAAGTAAATGCGATGCACTAGTCTAACAGCAAGTGAATATCAACGAGCAGATGTAGGAGAAGTTTTAATGTAATATCTACGTGAATTATTACATTATGTATTCACTTTGTTTTTTGTGACAGTTGACCTTCTTATGACGAATAGTCTAGGTTCCACTTGTGTTACGTAAACTCGGCTTGAAACAAACTTTTGTCCCTGGAAAATATAGTTTGCTTTTAGGTAAGTTCGAAGTTAATAAAGGCTGAGCTTTTATTTATGTTTGTATTGATTACAATAAATATTAGAATAATATACCATCAGTTTCAACTGGTTTTCGAAACGAAGTATTATTTACTATCTAAGAACCTATACCTATTCCTTGATTTCCATACCTAATTACCTACAATAATAATCAACTTTATAACCTGCTCACAAAAAAGTTTATACATTGCACCAACTTTTCAGAGATTAAATCGGAAAGTATGGATTTACACCTATATTTTAATTTGAAACACTGCAATGCTTCTTCGAACGAAGTGTTTCACAAGGAGCTTTACTTCATTTTTAATAACCTTTGCTTTCTCTGGGATAGGTACCTAAAGGAAATCCTACTCTCAATTAGAGTCTTATAACAGTTCTGATCATTTATATCCCTATTATATGTCGAAACGTCATAATTGCGTGTACTACATAATCAATCTTTATCAAGGTTGTAGGGACGATGATTCTAAATGTACTCATTTAAGGAAAACGCTACACGTGCAAGCTGTTAGTATACTATTAATAAGAATTTTATCCTCTCTTCTGACAAGTCTTTAAAACAACGACAACTTCATGATTATAACCATATTACGTTCCAATCGACGCGTAATGGCCTGAATTTCGACTTGATGTTCAGGGAGTAAGCAGAATTATTCTTCTAATGACACATAATATGTGAAAGTATCTTAGATATATTGCAGATGACACTGTGGTATTATTGAGGGATGAGCAGGTCGTAGCTAAATAATAACAACCGCATGGGTCCCTTTTCAAGGTTAAATCATACTTGCAAAGGTAAGACCGTTAATGAGTGACTATTTACTAAATCGAGAGACCAACTGCTCATACTTTTCAAATTTGTAGATCTTTGACAGAAATAACGAATAGTCAGAAGCCCGAAAGTCTTCGCTACTGCTGAGGATGAGTTCCTGGGTTCGATTCCTGGGTCAGTTGCGAATTTCTCAGTAGTAACCTGTATTTGTGGCCCGGTCGGCAATAGGCTTGCCCTCTGTTAAATGGGGATAAAATATTACGAATGTGTGACATGCTGTAGGTCACCCTTGTCTTACTCGGCGAATACAGGCGTGATGTTATGGTATACAGTATTAAAATAAATTCTTGCATTCAGTTTACAATAAATGTCAACAAATATTCCTATAGTCCAGCCTCAAAGTTTATCGAGCAGAAACACGATAACAGTATAGTCAGGATTCGACATTGTAAGCTCTAAACTTTAAGCAATTAGTTTCGAAACCCAATATTTCAGTGTTGATGGATAACAATTTAACGGGGGCGATAGAGCTGTGGATTGATTAATTAATCAATTGATTTTATGTGTTCGAACTGTTGACCTTCATTATTTATCAGTCTATAATGTGCTTCCTGCTGGAACACAGGCCTTCCCTCTGTGAAAGGGAATGTTTTTTTTTTTTTTTCTTGCAATTAAATTGGGGGTTCCACAAAGTGACATTCCATCAGCGATAACGATTGTCAAAAATCCAATATGGATTTAATATGCTCCACCGAAATATTGCGTGCTCATAAATATTTTGAGTTTTTGACAATCGTTACCGCCGATAGAATGTCACGTTGTTGAGACATCACTTTCCTCAATCGTTAATAAAGAATATAAAAAAAATGTAGCACGATCTGAACGTACTCCAAGGATTATCTTACATAGCTAAAATATCAACCCAATACCTTTCGGTGCATCTATGCCCGAGATTTCAACACACATACACCTCTTTATTGGAAAGATAAGCCAATTGTATTCCCTCTGCCACAGGTATAACAATTTTCGCCTACATTCAATAAATCTAAATGTCTTCATAATGAAACATAAATCTCTATTAGAGTTTTATTTATGAGACTAGTTTGAAACAAGTTTGAGTTGTGGTCCAGTTTAGGCTACGTTTGAACGGGTACACTTTTGTGCAGCAAATTTGTCGCTGTTGTTGTTGGTGATAAGTCTTTAAGTGTCGATTCTCGTATAAGCTATAAATGCTTAGTATTGTTTAAAATCGTTGAAATTTATCTGCAATATTGGGTCTGAAATCAAGATGTCATTTTTTTTTGTTTTTTTTATGGGACGAAAAAACTGTGTCACGTTAGAGTATTGCTTGCTTTGTTTGCTTTATTTTTGGCGTTTTTTTTAACAGTGCACTTATCTGATAATATAATGTATTTGCGTTGGTACGCTCTTAACCCTGTATGTTTTCAGTTTTCACCCTTAGTTGACGAATCAAACCAAAAATGCAAATACCTTACATACCAAAAATGCAGACCAACTAACCCCATTACGAACTTTGTTTTTGACATCTATGACCCTTACTACTAACGACAAAATTTCTATACACAGGACATTATAATCTACAAATGGTAGAGACATGAACTTCTAAACGACCACTCCGTTTGCTTTGAAGTTCTAATGGGCAAATTCATACTCAAATTCACACGGGGTAGTTCTAGGCCATGAATAGGTGCTTATAGCCTCATAATGTTGTTCAAATGGCGATTAAGGTCATCAAATACAGTGCCTCGTATATCTTAAATGATCTGTATTGAGTTGAGGAAGCATTTGAGTAAATTTAGTGCACTGGTGGAATTAGCAATTGCATATCATTGAAGTTATTGCAAATAAATTAAATATTTATTAAAACTATTTATCAATTTAATTGTTGTTATTGGCTTGTAAGCAGGCTTTACTAGTAGGTGCTTTGGTTAATATCAAAAAGTGAAAGTCGTAAAATAGGAACACCAGACCACGACCACCACACTCACCATAATCAGCCTTTAATGATGCCACAGGGCCACAGGCCTATTCTCTGTGAGAGGGGAGGGGCCGTCTTCCATCATGCATGGCCAGTGCGGGTTGGTGGATGTCACATGTCCATGCATTTTTGGTTCTAGAAAGGTTGCCTCACTATGTTTGCCTTCACTGTTTTGAGAGCAGTGGTGATGAAATAATTTACACAAAATTAAGCGCCTACAACTTGTGATTCGCGGCCAATACCACTGGGCCACTAAAACCGCTTAATTTACTGGTCCTAACAACTCAAATTCTACCTATACATGATGACACACGATGCTCGCGGTATTAGGCTTCAACATATAAATTGTAGCGGATTTTCACCGAAATGATAATTACAGTGGTGAAATCAACAATGCAGGCTTACAGTAAATTAAGTAGATACGTATTTATGAGTGGTGTTGGTTTGAGATAATTGTTTGGGGACAAGCACTCGTGAATAGTATCATCTTTATAAATATCCTTCAATAATGTAATTTAATAAATCAACCGTCTTTTAATATTAAAACAAAATGTATGAACCCCTTCTATTTTTTGTCGTAAGTTTTTAAGCCTATGCCTATACCCTCAATCCAATCGAGTTACCAGTACCTACTTAAGTTTTGACTAGTCTCATGTAAAAAACTGGTAATTGAGATCTACAATCTGTCTGCAGAGTGCGGCGATTATCACTTAAGTCAGTTAAGTCATAATCTAGCAGAGTATTAAAAAACTTGACAGTTTGATCTACTGAACCTATGTTCTTCTTTTTTCTTGACCACTGCTAGATAGAGATGAATAAATAATACCGTGGTAAAAGATTAGGGATTCAAAAAGGTTGGTAGCGAGGCAGACTACTCATGGTCTCAGTATAACGGACGTATATATATCTATCTACGAGTACTATCGTCAAAAGACGAACAATGCTTTATAGTCAAGTAGGCCTTTCCCAAGAGTCTTTCAATGCATATTCCTAATGACTCACATACATTTTACAGAACTTTTAAGTACTCATTTTGGTCACATATATAACATTTTATTACAAAACCACTAAATTGATTTGATAGTATCTACATTTGTGACTTTTTTAAGCAACTTTTTTATAAATCGGTTTAATACCTCCTTTGTAATGTGGGTGGTATAATCTCTTATCTATAGAGTATGGTGGCGTCGTAAATACAATGTTGTTATTTACGATAGTATAAGATAATTTAATGTTGGAGTAAGTTGTCTTGAAATTGAATGGATTATTAAGTGAGATACATAAGTTTGTTGTTATTAAGTGCCTACCTACTCGTATTTTTAGAAACACAACTAACATTTTTAAAGTCGTATCAATTGCTGGAGTTTTCAAATAATATAGGCTTGCGTTTAACCAAACTCTCACCTAATAATGCCAAAAACAGTTTGAAAACTTGATAAATAACTAGGTTATCAAAAATATTCAACAAACCAGTATATTATGTAGTAGGTGGGTATATTATGTGGCCTAGTTTACAACAAGTCTAGCCTACGGCCTCAATAGTCAAAACAATCGTAAGCACCTGTTACTTTGCCCAGCTCCAAAAAGAGTATATTTTGCTCTATTTTGAAACATAGACTTAGTAAATAACAAAGCAAAAATATTCAACATACCGCTTGGTATATTTTGTGGTCTAGTTTACAACAACAAATCTAGCCCAAGGCCTCAATAGTTAAAAACAATAAGGTGAATAATTGTTATTTTGCCCAGCTCCAAGAATAGTCTATTTTGCTCCTCCGCTTAGAACCATGCAATCGTATTATATGATTTGTATGCTTTCAATATGTGCATTGCTTTTGATATTATGAAGCTTAAGTAAACATCCAACTGCTATATTGCAGACCAAGTTCTTATGTGTTACACGATTAAAAGAAGATTTTGTGAAATAAATTCTGTAAAGTATTACGTGCTGTGATTTTTTAATAATTTCTATTTTAAGACCTTATCTTATCAATAGGCCGTTCAACAATTTAAATCAAACTTTAATGCGCCGACAAACTCCTGAGCTTGTAACAAAAAATAAAAAGGTATTTTATGACTTTACTACTAAAACACACCAATGAAATGTCTATTCGTTTATGGGCGCTACCTAACATCTATGGACCATAGTCCATAGATGCGCTGTCTCAGTACAATAAGATACAAGGCACAAACAATATCCCTTAATATTGTAGTAACAATAACATAGCTCATTATGCAACTACAGCTCACAATTCTTCAAGCTTCTTATATAATTTACAAATAATATTTCGCCATACAAAGACCATATAATATCTCGATACATTTTGAGGCCTGTAACTAAAATTTATAATGGTAGCGGTTGGCGCCACGACGCGTAAAAAAGCAATTAAAATAAAATAACTTTACCCTGTAATTTGTTTGAATGTAATAATAAAATGGTAATAATTCAAAAGACAAGGAGTATTTACTTTATCCAGGCTTGTGTTTGTTGGCATTAGCAATTATTGGGACAGTTGGTACTTTTGGAAAGGTCGGAGAATAAATTTAACTTATGTTCTGATTCGTTAATTTGTAAGTTGTAGTTGAGGCTTGTTGCTAAAACTTTGCCTGGAGAGCTCCACGACCTATGAAAAGCTAAGGTTTATTGCCTGATGGTGATGTATGTGTTATCTCTTGTCCTGTACTGTGCTCACTGAACTATCTTCGACCTTAGTGGGAAGATCTCATTTACCTAATATAACATCAAGCTTGTATTTCCCTAAGGGTTAGGCTACCTACCTAAATTACACCAGATGATTGTGGGGACAAGCCTATTGCATGCAACCGGACTCCGAGCTACAAATGAAAATTACCAGATGAAAAAAAACATAATAATACTTTGCCCAAATAGGGAATCGAACGTTCATCAAAATCAGAAGCGTTTATGACCACTAAACCAACGAAGCAGTTACTCTATTGAAAATACAAAGAAGATGAAGTTTTCCTTTTATCACTCTAGTAAAAATGTTTCAGTATAAAAATAGGTGTTGCAAACAAAATCTAAAGAAGATGGAGACCTGTCTACTTCAGTAGACTTTTTCAATTTCATTTAACTTTTTAGTTTATTTTTAGAACTGTTTTGAGGGAAATATCCAAGTTCGTAGGCTGTTGCACGTGTCTGTCTGTTTAACAAAGAAGGCACGAATTGTTCCTTTAACTTTTCTTAAGGGTACTTTGTCAGTTAGTAGGACGTGACTGTGCTGAATTCACCTGTCTTAGCCATATTGCCAATAAATAATTTTGAGCAGATCCCGCTAATCCGTGACGCAGGAATCCTTTATGCCGCTTTTCGGTGACTAAGGCTGCCTCAACACTTTGTGCGGAGCAGAGAAAACCGGTGTGGAGCTGCGAAGAAAGAAACTCCGCTCTGATGTCAGAGGTTTGATTTAAATTTGACAGAAGTTTTTGATTTAAATTGACTTTTGATGAAGTTGCCATCTGTTATCCGGTCATCTGTCCACCAGACCGAATCGGATTAGAACAATGGTAATTTCTATTGTGTCTGGAAATGGACAGTTGAAGGTTTACACTTGTTTTATGTCAATTTCATTCTAATGATAATAATTTCTAGATAGAAAAATATTCCTGTATATTTATCTGTTTAGAAATTCCACTATTAGCTATGTTTGAATTTCTGAATTGGCAGAAGATAGCCAACGAAAATACCTATTTAAATAAATCCATTTATACACTTGTTGTTAGAAATAAGAAAAAATAAACCCTGTCTCCTGCTGTCATAAAAGCTAGCTTTTTTCGTCCAATCAGTCTCCGTCTTATTATTTCAGTCAATTTCGAACTATACTTCATAAAAGATAGCTTGATATCTGCAACATATGTCAAACTGACGTATACTTTATTGTTACGTTATTGTTAGCCTGTCAAGCGCTAATGTTACTGTATTGATATTCTGTATTGATACTGACAGCTGTCGCAGAGATCAAGCTATCTTTTATGAAGTATAACCTACCATAGGTATCAAAATCTTATCATTTCAGCTTTTCTGTCTATCTAGACGCTTCCACCCGTCTGGGCAAATTGATGCTGAAATACTATTATTTGAGCATCAATTTGCCACGATTTAGATGTTTGTTACGTAACCTTACGTGACAAATATCTTACTAACCATTTTCGTTAGATTTTCTCTTTAGTTTTACTATAGACGTTATATATATTTCTATAACAATTCAGTTCTTTATCTTCTACTATCACTTTTATTTCCTCTTTTTTTATTAATTAATGGGCCTGCTCTTGAGCTCGATTTGGCTTGATAGGAAGTGAGCCCAAAATGTGCATGTTCAGTGTTCACTATTAGTCTTGCTTTGATGGCTGAGGGGTTCTTGGACTTGCCTATAACCCATACAGGAGCCACACGGTAAGAACACTACTACGTGCATACCATGTACCTAATTGTTATAATTCTAAATTGCCTTCCAAAGATTAAACTTTAAATATGCAGTACATAACTGGTTTTACCTCTTCCGCAATTTTATGACCGGAATAAAACTTTTGATAACCACAAATTAAATATGAGCAATGAAAGAAGAAAATATTCAAACCCTGCGGCGCCCTTTATAAATCCAGCAACTTGACGAAATTAATTGAAACTGTATAATGAATGAAAAACTTTATGTTATTGGCGTAGGCTTACGGTTATTAATTCAAAGTGTTTTGTAAGTAGAAAAACGTATAAGGCAGGCGGACGGGGAAACTAATAATTATTTGAAGTTTAGTTCAAGTTGGTAGAGATTTTCCTGAATTAGGCGCTATTATTTAACTTTGGCGTTTTTTAGCAAAAGCGTTACGTTGTAATGACCGGGGTTCCAGTAAACTGAATGTTGAAATAAACACATAGGCACTTTAAACAATTTTACTTGGCAACACGTTTTAAATTTCCTTACTATCAAAATATTATAACACCTTAACATCTAAATAACGGAAAGTAAATAAAAATAATAAATATATATAAAACAAAATCAAGAAAAACGAAATAAAGAAATATAAAAACAAAATAGCATCTTCAACAAAGCAAAAAGAATATCGTTAAGTTGGGCTCGAACTCGATGTCGAAAAACGTAAGTCCGAGACTATGCCACTAGGACCACTAGCTTCTTATAAACCGTGGCGAATATTTCGATCGGTAGTTCGCAGTCAGTCGATGTGCTGCTTCATGAATCGGAGTTGGATTTTAATCCACAACAAATTATGTCTGCACGATAAGGGCGTTTCCGCAAGCTGAGGACAAAATGAAAACAATCAGTCTTGCAAAACGTCTCCAATTATCCCGTTTACAAGCCGCTATATAGACGCAAACACTTACCCCGTTACTTCCACTACTCGCACACAAATTCACAATCTTGCACCAATGACACAACGTACACAAAATCTGTAGTAATGTCCAAACATTGAAGGGTCTAATTACATAAATTAATGTAAATTAACCACAGAGCAACCGTTAGTCTGCTGTCTTTTCACCCATCCACATCGCCGGTATAATTGTTTTACTTCTACCGTCACTTGTCCGCCGTCCAAAACCAACATTATTAAACTCTTGCGCCGAGCCTAGTAACGCCATCTAGTATCGGACTGGAGAATTAAAATATTGATCATTACAACGTTACTAAGTGAAAGATATTAAATTCGATCACTAACACAATGTAATTAAACGAAGAAAATAATGACCTGTGTTTCCGCAGCAAACGAAAACCCGTAGTAATATTATAAACACGCATTAGACGTCTTTCGGCTGAAAATATGTGACAGCTGACAGCTGACATGTAAACACTAGTTATGATTGTGCTCGTAATTAAATAATTATTTATAATAGAAAAACAGTATTTAAGCAGTGTATTATACATAAAAGTGAAGATAAATTCATGAACAAGCAGTAACAGTGTTATTATAGTTTAAAAATACCGGGTTATCCTATAGACATTGATTTTCAAAAATGTAAACATTGACTAAAAACTCAATAAACTCAGTGCTATAAGTTATACCAGTGTAAAAATCCCAATTTTAGGACAAAAGCTTACAAAGACAATCATAATTATCATCAGACAGTTATCATCAGACAATTATAATCAGACCCGAACCAATTTTTAATCAAATTAAATAGCCTAATGCATAATTTACCTCAACAATATAAATCTAGAGTGAAAGTAGTTTTAGCGGGTGATTTGAATATTAACACCCTTAAAAAAGGCAATATCACTGCTCAATTGCAGGAACTAGCATATAATTACAATCTAAAATTTCACATTGATGTACCAACACGTAAGTCATCACATTCTGAGTCACATGTATAGATCACATTCTGAGTAACATTCACGACGCTACTGCTGCGGTTTTGCCACTTCACTTGTCTGACCACGATACAGCACAAATGTTAACTATTCCTTTAAAACATAAAGCCCAAAATCAAACAATATATTATACATACAAAAGAGATTATAGTTTAAATAATATCCACAAGTTTAAGGAATGCTTAAGTAATCTTTCTTGATCTGAAATACACACGGCTAACAACGCAAACTCAGCATTCAATCATTTTCATGAAACGTTTTGCCTAATTTACAATCTTTGTTTCCCTAAATTAAAAGTAAAAGTAAAAAAGAAAATAACAAAAAGAAACAAAGTTGGATAAGTAAGGGCTTAAAAAAAAGTTGTAAAACAAAACGGTCACTGCGCAATCAATTTTATAGAAACAAAACTACGATTAATAAGACTAAATACGTTAGATATGCTAATCTCCTTAAAAAATGCATCTTTAATTCCAAGAAAAACGCAAATATCAAATACATAGCTAAAAACGATAATAAATGCAAAGCTACGTGGAATGTTATAAAAGAAGAGCTAAATAATGCAAACTCCAGACATAATATAGACAGTATCAAATATAACAACCCACTTATTACCAATCCAGTAGAAATAGCGTCTGCCTTTAATGATCATTATATCGATTCAACAAACAAATCAATGCCGCCGAACGTCACAGGTAACTCTAGCAATAATGTAACTGTTGGCTCTATGTTCCTCAAACCGATGTCAATAACTGAAGTTAAGCAGGAAATACTGCTTTTAAATAAAACAAATTCTGAAGGGCACGACGAAATAAGCACAAAAATCATTAAAATCAGTGTCGACGAAATTTTTGAAGTACTAACACACTTGATCAATTTGTCATTCTATGAGGGAATTTTTCCAGAAGCTTTAAAGCTTTCCGTTGTTAGACCACTTTACAAAAAAGGAGACAGACATGACTTGAACAATTACCGCCCTATCACCCTAATACCCATCTTATCTAAAATATACGAAAAATTTATGTACACAAGAATTGAGAATTACTGTACAAAGTTTAATATTATAAAAAAGGAACAGCATGGCTTTCAAAAGAGGAAGTCTACAACATTAGTAATCTATGCTCTCATAAATGTTATATTAACTAACATCAATGACAACAATCTAACCACAGGATTATTCTTTGATTTGTCGAAAGCCTTCGACCTAGTTTCACACGATCTACTACTGCAAAAATTAGAAGCAATCGGGATTAGAGGTCCAACCTTACAGTGGATAAAATCATACCTTGATAACAGGCAACAATGCGTTACCTTAACAAATATTAACGAAGATAAAGAAGTAACGCTACACTCATCGAAATATAGATGTAATAGGTTTGGTGTTCCACGGGGCAGCATATTGGGGCCGATCTTATTCTTGATATATATAAAGGACATCATTAAAATAACGAAACATAAGTGCATATTATTTGCTGATGACATCTCTATTATTGTGACATCCAATAAAAAAAAAATACAATTCACGAACACGAAACTGACATTAAAAATACAATTGAAATTTTAATTAACTGGCTTTATGTACTTAACTTGTAAATAAACCTTGACAAATCTGTTTATATACAATTTAATAAATCGAATAATTATAAATTTAACTTCAAATTAAATATACCCAAAATTAAATCAGTAACACATACCAAGTTCCTAGGAGTTACTACTATTGATGAAAACCTACATTGGAAAGTGCATGCAGACAATGTTTCAAGCAAAATTAATAAATTTGTGTATGCTCTTAAACAAGTTAAAAAAAGCACGAATCTGAAAACAGCTATATTAGCTTACCAAGCCTATGTGAAATCCATATTACGTCATCGACTTATAATATGGGGTAATAGTACCGACCAGAATAGAACATTTGTTGCTCAAAAAAAATGCATTAGGGCTCTTTATGGACTTCATCCAGAGGAATCATGTCAGCCAGTATTTAAGAAACTTGGCTTGTTACCGCTACCTCGTCTGTATATTAATGAAATATGCATGTTTGTTTGGAAATATAAGGAGTTATTTAAATTAGCAAACGATATTAATCCTCGAAGCCGACGAGATCCTCACAGACTCGTACTTAACAGTACTCCCAGGCTTGCTAAGTACAATAAAAGCTGCTTAACTATGTGTGTACGAATTTATAACAAATTACCTGGTAATCTGAAAATGTTACAATCAAGATATGCTTTTAAGAATAAATTGTATGAATGGTTAATTGATAACAACTTCTATAGTCTAAAACAATTCCTAGAGCGAAAATAGCGTTGTTATAATATAATAATAATTTTGTTATGGAAATTGTTATCCCAAATATGTGCATGCTGTGTTCAATCTTGGCAAAACATGTCTGCTCTATTTTTGTACTGTAAGACCTTTTTATACCATGTTTTACGCAAATAAATATGATTTGATTTGATTTGATTTGAAATATGGTGATGATGATGATGATTATCAACACGAAAGAAACTCTATGTTTATCTGTTTGTTATTCTGTTTACTTAGGTAAATTGGTCACTGAGTTTTAAACTTCCAACTTCGTAGGTGGCAGATCCCGCTACCGCTTATACCATAACCCATTGATTGATAAAATGCAGCGAATAATATAAGGCCAGTGTTCATTAGGAGTACATTTGTAAATAACTTACTCTCACAACAGTATGTAACAACAGTCGAATTTTCTGTAAATACTGCCTAGTATACATACCTACGTGGATTGGTAACCCATTCCGTTTGTGAAAAGGAAATTCTTTAGAATTTAGATATATCTAAAGACTGTTTGAATGATGTTCTTGGCATCCATATAGGGTAAGGGTCTAGTTACCATAGAAACATCGTCATCTGCTAATACTTTTCTATAAAATGTCGGGGTAAACTTTTTTATTTCATATTATCGATGGGCTCACTTGACCACTATCTCACCTGATGGTAGCAATGCAAGCGTCCATGCTAACTGGATGCAGCTATACCTACCAATACCTACTTATATTGTTCATGGAGCGACCGCCTATCTGCTTTTATTATAGGGAATTATCTGGCAGAAATTGTCCAGACCACCTCGGATTGGCATGTTATTTTCCCTTAACGATAAAATTAGTGTTCAATATTGTACATACCACCACACAAGCAATAACTTTTCACCTATCACTTTTACACTGGTTTGCTAATTATAATTATTTAAATCATAGATTAGCACTTATCGTTACAGTAATATTAATGTTATTAATGCCAGTCACGTACATTTCATAGAAGATAGCTGTGATGCTTTATTACATCTTTTATGAGCCGTTAACTAATTTTTCTGCTAATATGTTATGAGTAATCACAATGAGCCTTAGCCCATTATTTATGTCATGTTTCACTACCTCATAAAAAAGATCGTCATTAGAACCAAATTAATTTAAAATTCATAATTTTATAATAGATCCTTTCAAAATAATGTCAAGAACTCTCCTCTTCCTCATCTTTATCAAAAAGTCAAATTGAACATTTAGCATTCCCTTCCAACACAGGACACATCCAACTACCCGCTTAACTACCCATAACACAAACCTTTTCAACCACAAAAGGCTTCAAAAATCCAAAACTGTTACAAAGATCATTGCACGCAACTTCATTCCTTTTAAACTTATTCATCAATGTTCGAATGACAATAGACCCTAATCGGATGACATATTTACTTTTAAAGCTCACAATGGCTTGACCCATTTTTGCGCGTGGCTCGCTGGGACGTTTCGTCGTTATGATAAAGTTGGTATGTGTTTGTGATTGCGATATTCTGATGAATATGAATATTTCTTTGACATTCCATTGGATATTGCGTTGACAATAATCAGGCTTTGTAGGAGAAAAACGCTTTGAGCTCTTTTTTACTATGACCTGGTATACATGAGCTGATGGAATTTGGTTTATTACATTTGTGTTGCTAGCTTTAAATACAAAACCCTAAAACTACTGGCCACACAACATAGAAAATTGAGATCATATTTTTTACAAAAACTTAGATTAACACAAAATTAATTTCTTTGGAAAGTCTTGTTTTTTTATTTCTAAATTTTTTATACCTCAACAATATTATGAAAGAGTCCCAGAATTTTGGGCTTAACTAAAAGAAACACCATTTAACGCCTATTTTCCAAATGCCAAAACATAACTTCTTAAACCACAACCAGTCTTTAATGAAGCCCAAATGAATATAATCAATGTGTGTGCGAATCGCCTACTAAATCATTTTGGAGTCGTCGATTCGCACACCGATAAATAAACTTCGGGCGAATCGCCACATAATATGTTTTATAGAATAATTCATCAACTTTGAAATTAAAGTTTACTAGCTTTTGCCCGCGGCTTCGCCCGCGTAAAAGTAGGAAATTATCTCGGGTTAAAAAGTATCCTAAGTGCTATTGTGTCATTAACACACATAAACTAAATGAAATAGGTAGAAAAAAACAGCGTAATACTGAAATTAATTTAGCGACTGCACATGGTCCCATACAATCAGATGTAGAGGTTGCTCAGGAATTTGAAAACTTTTTTGTTAATATTCCTTTTAAAACTACAGCAGCTTTAAACTCCTCACCCGTGCTCTCTGCTGATTTACTTAGAAAGAATGTAAATGCGTGCCCTTCGGAGTTTAAGTTTCAACATACAAACCCCCAGGCTATTTTAAAAGCTTTTAAAGATCTAAAAATTTAATCAACAGAAGATCTTTGGGGATTATCTGTAAAAGTATGTAAATCAATCATTGAAACTATTGCACCCTATTTAACTTTCATTTTTAACACGAGTGTCGATCAAGGAATTTTTCCGGAACTCATGAAACACAGTTAAGTAGTTCCATTGTTTAAATCCGGGGATAGCAAAGAAGCCAATAATTATAGGCCAGTTTAAATTCTGCCGGTTCTCAGTAAAGTCTTCGAAAAGTTAATGCTCAACCAATTGTTGCGTCATTTTAACAAACATTCCATCTTTCATGATCAACAATACGGTTTCACCAAAGGGCGTTGCACAACTGACGTCACCCTAATAAAGATCATCTTTAACGCCAAGGAAGAAGCACAAGACGCCATTGGAATCTTTTGCGACCTCTCGAAAGCGTTCGATTGCGTTAACCATGAGAAACTAGTGTTAAAACTCGAGCACTATGGGATTAGGCATACGGCCCTTGAATTACTTAGATCATATTTGAAAGCCAGACAAATTAAAGTTCAGGTAAACGGCGTAAACTCACTAAGGTCTGAAATGACAATGGGCGTTCCTCAAGGCTCTATATTGGGTCCATTCCTCTTTTTAGTTTACATTAACGATTTGCCCCAATTATTACAAAATCAATCGAAGATCGTGTTATTTGCTGATGACACATCTTTGACATTTAAAATAGATCGACGATCACAAAATCTTGATGATGTGAATAAGTCTATTCATCAGGTCCAAACTTGGTTCACGGCAAACAATTTGGTACTAAATGAAAAAAAAAACAAATGTATTAGATTCACATTGCCGAATGTTAGAAGTAGCGAATGTGACATCATATTGAATGGAGAAAAGCTGGACTATGTAAATCAAACAGTTTTCCTAGGAATCACTCTAGATGACAAATTACAGTGGGGGCCTCACATAACATCTCTGGCAGGACGGCTGAGCTCAGCCTCTTATGCTGTTAGAAAGATAAGACAGTTAACGGATGTAGAAACTGCGCGTTTGGTCTATTTTAGTTACTTTCACAGCATTATGTCATACGGTATTTTACTGTGGGGTCGGGCGGCTGACATTGAATCAATATTTATATTGCAAAAGAGAGCTGTCAGAGCCATATATAAGTTAAGTTACCGAGAATCTCTTAGGGAGCTATTTAAAAAGATTAATATTATGACAGTTTCTTGCCAATTCATTTATGAAAATATTATGTATGTAAGGAAAAATTTAAATCTCTTTAGTAAAGTTAGTGATAGACACAATTGTAATACCAGAAATAAAGATAAGTTAGATCAACCATCATATAGATTAGCTAAAGTACACACATCTTTCATGGGGTACTGTGTTAAATTCTATAACAAAATACCTTGTGAGATATTAAAGTTAAATGAAAGAAAATTTAAAACAATAGTTAAAAGCACACTTTGTAAACAAAAAGTGTGCTTTTAACTATTGTTTTAAATTTTCTTTCATTTAACTAATTAGATAAATTACAAATATGCATATTACAAATTAGATGATTATATTCAAGATAAGAATGCTTGGAAACATGCTGGTCCTGCTTCATAGGCCTATCTTTGGTGTGGACAAAATCAAAATGGTTAATTTGTATTATATTCATAATTATAGTAACGCTTTATATTTATTTTTTCTTCTTTTTTTGTTTAAAAAATTTACTCGCACACTGTTCTGTTGTTGTTTAATTAGGTAATGTACCTATGTTTGCAATATTTGTTAGTACGTGAGGACCATGTTCCTATTTATCAAGTAAAGGAATTTACCTGTTAGTGCTTGTAATTCTCTCATACCTATATGTAGTATAGTAGTGCTGGGTACATCGTCCTCACGTATATGAATTTATTAATGTATGTACTTATATTAGTATTGTATAAAACTTTTTTTTA
This sequence comes from Orthosia gothica, assembly GCA_949775005.1. NCBI lineage: Eukaryota > Metazoa > Arthropoda > Insecta > Lepidoptera > Noctuidae > Orthosia > Orthosia gothica. Next base: position 29,318,926 of record OX459036.1, read on the forward strand.
AAAGAGTAAAAATGGAGTTTCTTGTGCGTTCTTCTTCATAACAAGCTACATTTCCGAATGCACGGTAGAATCAATTTTTATTAAATGTAAATTTTAACGTTCAAAAGTACCACATAATGGCCTACTTGAAATAAACAAAAAAAAAAACCGTCAAGCCGTTTGGGCTATAGAGCGTGCTATGGAAGTTTTAATGAACATCACACCAATATTATAAAGACGAAAGTTTGTGAGTGTGTATGTGTTTGTATGTTTGTTACTTGTTCACACTCATACGGCTGGACGGATATAGATGAAATTTGGCACAGATATAGATTGTAGTCAGGAAGCACATAGGATACCTTTTATTCCGGGAATATGTTCCATCGGGATAATTTTCGACTTTCACGCGGGCGAAGCCGCTGGCAGAAGCTAGTCTTAAATAATTTCGTCCCGTAAGCTTAACCATAATTGGTACCTACATCATGGTATTTGTTTGTACTAACATTTTATATTTATAACGAAATTGTAGTCAAAAGAATTAATAATATTTTTTTAATTGTTTCAGAAACCAAATTCAGGATCCTCAAAAGTGACCAACTCACCAGTCACCTGTGAATTCATGTGTAGTCACCAGTGAATGAAAGTGCTAGTGATGTATCACCGAAAAGTGCGTCATATCGATAGAAACAGCTAGTGTTGTCCACAATGTCGTTTACGAGGTCACACGTGATCTCCGGCGTGCTGTTCACCATACTGCTGCAGTACTGCGTCGAGAGTCAGCAGGAGAATCTCATTGAGGAAGCATGTAAGTAGACAGTTTTTTCGTTTGTCAAATACTTGTACGCGGATTCTTTAACGCGTCGCCTCGTGTCGCATCGGTGTCGTATTGTTGTCGCATAGTCGCGTCGCAACTTTCTAGCATCTAGCAAAAGCGAGCGCTCACATAGCTACGGATATTCAATTGATAACGTTTTTTCGTTTGAGAGCAAAACTGCAAGATTTTTCTTGTGAAATGAAATAACTAAAATAAATGCATACATTCAGTATGCAATTATTTTAGTTATTTCAAGTCACAATCTCGTCTCAGCTACAATCAATGTCAAAAACTTATTAAAATATAGCAAATGGCTTGTCAGATGCAGCAAGAGTCAATAAAACGTATGTTGTAGTTTTTAACGAGCGTTCTGCATATAAATTAAATATTGAGAAAGTCTACGTCCCTGAGAATGCCCTAGAGCAATTATTGATAAACCAAATATTTTTATGATCCAAAAATATGATTACAAAAATATTTAAGACCTATAAAAAGAAAACAAGAAGCAACACCAAGTTCAATTAAATTCACTAAAGCTTTCTCACATACTACTTATAGACCCTCATTACACCATAAAATAAATTAAAGGGATTATACAACCAAATATCAACCTTAACAATTACAATTTACGATTGAGAAAGGCCAAGCAATAATGAACAACTCCCTATTAACATTGCCTTTTTTTTTTCATTCAGCCTTAACCTCATCGGTCATGTTTTTGTAATGGCTACATAATTTAATTAAAATGGGAAATATGCCAGTTTTCTTTGCTATGGATCTGTCCATTAATCTTTGGAAAATTATTTCGATTCTTTAATTTATTACGATTATTGGTATGGAAAAATGTTCGACCAAAATGTTAGTAACTATTCGGGAAGGATTAATTGGACGTCTTCGGGTTAACGCAGCGTAGACGCTACGCTATCGTTGTGTAGATAGGCATTTGTAACGTACTTAAACGGGAATGTTAACCTGTGATGACGCCGCGTTAGCGTAGTACGTGACACTTGAATAAAAAAAAAATGTTTATTTCAAAAGATAGCACATACAAAAAGGATTTTACTTCTGCCAAACTGTAGGACAGTTTGTTGGCAGACGCAACTCCCACAAAAATTATATACATATTATATTTCTAGGTTAATTTTTTCGCTTAAAGAAATTCATTAATATGAAAAGCATGTGCTAGTTCTCATAAAATTGCTGAAACTTGAGATTTTCAAACTTGTCCCTGAGGTTTATGAACAAATCGGCAGAGCTTTTTTAAGTGTGGATTTTTAGTTAAACTTTAGAAAACATAATTATATGTGGCTATTCCTACTGTAAAAAAACTTAACACCTTTTCAAACTTTCAAATAAGCACTAAATCGCAATAATCGTGAAGTTTATCAATTCTTATTAATGGTAATTGGGAATCTAATTACCATTAATAAGAATTGGGAAACTCCGATAATCATGTTTAACTTTCAATACATGATTTGTACTTATTCAAAACCAAATTCAGATGTTCTCAGGAATATGCTGAAAGTTTCAAACAAAAAAATAAGTTAATAAAAAGTATAACGACTTCAAGTGATTTACCGCTTGCGACTTTTTCTGGATTTCAATAGTAACCATAAATTTTGAATTGGCCATTTCAATAATGTATAGACCTTAGCTGGCTAGGAACTGGGTAAATGTACTACAAACGTTTTCTAAAAGCTATTTGGTACATTTGCTTTTAGTTTCTACTAAGCGCCGTTATTTTTTGGATAGGTGGAAATTACTTCTGCGGTAATCCATACTTACTTACTAATATTTTCAATGCGTAACCTGTACGTTTCCTTTTCACATCTAATTTGATTTGTATTTGAATGGAACTTGACAAACGGGTAGACCATAATTATCTTGAATTAGGATATAATTATGATTAAATAATATGTCGGGGTTATGTTCCCTAGGTATAATTTCCACGAGGCCGAACCCTTTGGCACAAGCTAGTAATAGATAAAACATCTCCTTGTAAGCTTTTTACCCGGCTGCAAGGCAAGGGTTATGTTTTTCGCGCGTATCTTGTATGTATGTATGTTTGTATGTATGTAATATTCTTTATTACGTCGTATCTTTCAACCACTTGACGGATTTTTATAATCAAGGGATCGTTAGATAGGTTTTGGCCATCCAAGTGTTCTTAGATAAGTGCCGTTACAAAAAAGGAACATGGCGGATTTAGGAAGCCATATTGTAGGGGTTCCATATTTGTTTTCTTTCGAAACCCATCGAGTGGGGTATCAAAATAAAGGATTTAAGAGGTGATTACAAAAATATACACAACTTATATGTTTAAAAGTCATTCGAAAAAAAAAGTCTAAGAAATCGTAAATAAAAAAAAATATATAAAAACAAAAAATTGCTTGGATGGAAGACTGCTAAGATGTAAACAAGAAGAAAATCATGCTGTGCAGTCGGAGGATATGTATAGTTTTGGTCAGCCAGCTCGCGAATATGTACCCTCCGACTGCACAGCATGATTTTCTTCTTGTTTAAATCTTTGCAGCCGGGTTTTTTGTTTTTTTTTAAATCATGTTATAAACCATGTTATAAATATTGTTACATCGGCCTCATATTTGCTGTGGTGATGTATTTACGGAATAAATACTGATGACTTTGGTTTAGCTACATATTTAATACGTGTTGATACAGATTCTGTTTAGAAACCAACCCATATTTGGAATAAATATTACATACAAATCCTATTGACACATTTGAACTCAAATGTAAAGAAATAATATGAATCGGGTTTTAATACGGATTTCAGGTTTTCTGCTTAAAGAAAAAGATTTTTTTACGATTATAGGCAAAACATAACCAGTCTATAATGATCCTATTGCAGGGACACAGGCCCCTTCACTGTACCAAATCCACCAAGTGGTCCCAATGAAAGTTGGTATATTATATTTAGAACATGCCTTTGTTGTCTCACAAAGTTTTCCTTCCGCGTGATTGTTATAGAGAGTCGGAACGGAGTGTAATAAAAAAAATATCTTTTTAAAGTAGCCTACAATCATTGCAGTGGGCTGCAAATCAGTATGTAAACCATTATTAAATGGCCCTCTTAATCTATTAAAGCTCTGTACTGCGTCTTCCCTAGCTCGAAGTCCAATTGTTACCATCACGTCCCGTCGTAGAGAAAATATTCCATTTTCAAAACATTTTCCTGTCTTCCAAAAATGTCATCGAACATGGCTGTATACTAAATTTTAAATTACAACACTAGTTTGGCGCCACGTCACAGGCTAACGTTCAGGAGATCTCGGTAATTTCCGCCTCTCCAAACTCCCCGATATTGAATGATTTAATAATGACCGCACGGCATGGACCAAAATAGCCGGGAAAGGGCGACATAGTATATATTTTTGTTTTTCTTATATTTTTTATATAATGTTTACAGTTTTAGGGAGGCTAACTAATACTTTGTCCGTAAATACTGGATCATTTTAAATTTAATATTCGCAGAGGTGCCCTTACCAGCTTAATATTATTTTCTGTTCTGACTCATTATATTTTTCGATATATTTGTTTGACTTAAAATTCTTCCTCATTGGTAGTCCTAACTGCTTTTATGACAATAGAAACAGTAGTCACTATTATAATATTGGCCTGTTACAAGCATTGGACTGTGACGTGGAGAAATACAAACAAATACTCTTTTGATCTTTATTGCCGCAATACTGTGATATGAGTAAGCACGAACATTCGCCCGAAAATCCGCTTGTTCGGCTTCAGTCAAGTGTTCCTCATAATTTCATACTCATTGTTCTAGCCTGCGCAAATTGTAGGCATCCAGTTCATACAGAATTTTCTATGCCTTTACGCAGAACGTCATAAATTTTCGTGTACATCATCATCATTTCAGCCGAAAGACGTCCACTGCGGGATATAGGCCAGCGCATTCCTACAAACTTAACCAGGTCATCGACCTAACCTAGTAGTAGGCCTTCCGACGCATCGTCTTCCAGTTGGTGGTCGCCATTCTAGAACTTTTGGCCATTTTTCGGCCATCTGGTCTGAGAGTAATGTGCCCTGCCCACTGCCACTAAAGTTTGGCAATTCTTCAGGCTATGTCGGTAACTTTGGTTCTCCTGCGGATATCCTCATTTCTCAAACTCCGAGCATAGCCTTCTCCATTTCCCTTTGGGTGACCTTAAGCTTTAACAACACATAATGTTCTGTGTACACTCCAAGTTAATGTTCAGGCTCAAACAATACCTCTGTTTCGTTACGATTGTTACGAATCATGAACCTTGAAGCTCTAAGATAAAAAATACTCCAACAAATCTTGTGTCTATTCCCGCCAAGAATATTACGCAAGTCTTGATATTACAGAGCCGTTGATCCTTAGGTATTAAGGTCTCTGAGAAATTGTAGGCAAACGCTGCGAAAAAAGGTTGAGGAAGTTTCAAGGAAGCAAGTCTTTTTGCTAGGTGTTAAATACTTGTTCTCAAAAAGGCGGAATGTTGCTTTATGAAATGAAAACATGACTGAGGCATTTTCCTTTTGTTTGTTTCAAAACGCTCGCAATACATGTCTGGCGTCTGACATACTTAAGCTGATTTGGCTGTAAAATAAAACTACTTAAATCGACGTCATTGTCGACTTCTTCCCCTATTGCATTTAGAATCTTTCTCAATGACATAATTTAAGTATTTACTACCTCTCTAGTCAGATTATCGTTCACTTACCAGTATACCAGTAAAATAACACCTACTTTAGTATGCTATCCATCCACCCGCAAAATTACTATTAACCCGGCTGCGGGGCCACTAATAAAACGGTTTCCGTACACATTGGCCTATGGGTTTTCAGCGTTCATAACCTATTCGCGTAGAAGTGCTCAGATATTTATCAATGGATGGTAACGCGCTAGGAATTTTATACGGCATATCAAATATTGACCATGGGGTAGCCACATTGCCGGTCCGTTTAGTTTGGGATATGAAAAACCTTGGCCATTATGGTGTTGTATATTTAAAGGATTTCATCATAAAGTTGGGCAGTCCGACGCTTTGTATTTTACTTTATCTCTTTTTGACAATGAAAGCTTCATATCTAATATTATTTACAAAAAAAAAAAAAAAGGTCTGACAAGGTGGAAAATGTCGTGAAACCGGCATGTCCTAAAACCAAAAATTCTGAGACATGTGACTTCCTTCTTCTTCTTCAGTCGGTCCCTCATTACTGAGGATCGTGGTCACTGGACCCCTTTAAGCGGACAATCTGCGTCCATCGACTCTGGTCCAAAGTTGCCATCACCACTTGCTGGAATTTGCTTGAGGACGTAGCTTCTTTCACTTGGTCAGACCATCGAGTTGGTGACCGGCATCGTGCTCTCTTTCCTTCGGTATTGTCAACAATGACTAGCTTTTCAAGGCTGTTATCTTCTCTTCGCATTATGTGGCCAAAGTAAGTCAAAATACGTTGTAAACAAACCGTAGACAATCGGGTCTTGATATTGAGTTGTGAAAGGACAGATACATTTGTGCGTTTGGCTGTCCATGGGATTCGGAGCATCCGCCTCCAGCACCACATTTCGAATGCGTCTGTCCTCCGTCTTTCTCTTGCTCGGATTGTCCACGTCTCAACTCCATAGAGGAAAATCGGGAAAACCAGTGCTCTGACCAAACGGGCTTTGGTTTTAAAACTCACACCGCGATTTTTCCAGATGTTCTGGAGACGCGTCATAGCATCTTTCGCCATGGCTATCCGTCACTTTATTTCCGGGACTGTGACTTCCACCAATCTGCAATAAGCTCGCGCGAATCATAGCGAAAGGAAAGCTTGTGGTCCCAGTAGTGGGAAGATAAGGTATAGGTTGATTATGTATGAGTGGTAGTGTGGTTGTCTCAAACTATCGAACTTCTGACCTCTAATGATGGTCCAAGATCTACAAGTAGCATTTTGTACCAGCGGCTCAACGCAGGTACCCTCACTTCCCTTTTAAATAATTAATTACCTGATGTAAACTCGTAAGCTGTGACTAGTAATAAGAACAAATAGGTATGCAATGAATTATTATTTGGTAAGACCAACCAAACTGCAGTGTAATAATATTGTTTACTTAGTAACGTGTACATTGCTGGTTTTGTGCAAATACTTGTAATGTTGAGTTAGACAAACTAACAATATTAGTGTACAGTTGTTCGCAAGTATTTGTTATTTGTGCCACTCAATTAATATAAATATAGATAAAAATATTGTTGTTATGAAAAATTTTGATGATAAAATCCTAATACGGTATTTTAATCCATTGAATACCTAAAACGTGGATCCACGCGAGACACAATGGTTTTTAATTGTTTCGGTAATTACGGCACACAACCAGTTAAACATTACACCATGGCTGTGTTAGGGAAAAAGAGGTAGGTAGAAATGTATAGTAGGTATATAGACCAACCTGTAACTGACCACTGCAGGTGCAAGATCTCTTTTCATAGAGAGAAGGCATTAATCAAAACACTTGCTCAATGCAGGCTGGCGATTTCGAACTTCTATTAACACTAAAACTTATTCTACATTTAAATGAACAAATTAAATAATTTCACTCAACTAATTCCACAAGAGAACCAGGGTTACCGACATAGCCCGAAGAATTGACAAACTTAAGTGGCAGTGGGCAGGGCAGATTGCTCGCAGAACGGATGTCCAATGGGGCAGAAAAGTTCTGGAGTGGCGACCGCGAACCGGAAGGCGCTGCGTTGGAAGGCCTCCCACCAGATGGACCGATGACCTGGTAAAGGTTGCGGGGATTCGCTGGATGCGGGACGCACGGGACCGGTCAATGTGGCGACCCTTGGGGGAGGCATATGTCCAGCAGTGGACGTCTTTCGGCTGATATGATGAACTAATTCCACATTTTAATGAACAAATCTTCATTATTAATGTCGAAATATTTTACTTAAATTCATAACAGCTGTTCTATTTCAGTTTCATAATTGGACCTGAAATATAATACTAGAAACTTCGATTGGTTTTGCATGATGTTACAATCAAACACAATGAATAATAATTTCAGCCATATTGGCGAAGCGTCCTCTGGCGGAAATCCAGGGATTAGTCTATTTACAACTAATTTACTACCAACATAGCTCTTATTACTTTAACAAGACCCAATTTCCGTTAATTTTGTGGGGAAAAACTTTTATCGGCGAGAAAATTGTAAATAAATTATTTAAGAGGGGATTTATTGGTACAAACACTTTTTTTCATATTACATAATATTACTTTACTTATTGCCAATATTTGGCACTTGAGTATATACTTAACTTATGTAACAAATAACAAGACTATTTGAATTTGTTAAGCTTTTGTTATCTCACTTAACCCTACTAAGTTGATTTTAATATATTAGTTGATTAATTATTTATTTTCAAACACAATTTATAACGTTTTCTATTACGTCAAAGTGAGTTCGACAATCTAGTAAGTATCTAACTAACATTCCATTTACAAAACCGTTTGAATGGCATATATCGGACATCTGAGACTTGACCTGAAAGAGTGTGATTCAAACCGAGAACGCATTCATTGTTTGTTTTCCTAGTTTATGTTCAAAAGTAGTTAAAATAAAAGAAAATTGAGTGATTTTAATAAGATGATATTGCGGTTTACAAAAAATGCTTTATGGTAAAATTCTATTCATTTACAATTTTCGGCAATTGAAATGTGTTTTATTTGGGGCACGATTAATAAATATTTGTCTAATTTAATTATCTTCTTGTATCATTGTCTGATTTCTTTCAAGCTATGTTGGAATAGATACAGTGTAGTGAGCTGGTCTACTATAAAGAAGAAAGCAAAATAAGTACTCGTAGATAGAAGCCTTTATTTTGATAAACATCTGTTATGTTTCTGTCAACACTTTAATCTTTTCAAATGCTTCTTGTATTAAAACAATCGTTCTCAACTAAAATAGATGCCCTATAGAGTGCTTGTTAATATCAAATGCGTTCCTAGAATTACTGCAACCATCACTGGTCAATAACACTTAAAATATTTTCCGTTCCAAATAAAATAAAATTGTGAAAGACTTAAAAAAATCCATGCAAATTCCCGTCGAATTTAATTCAATGGCTAAGCAAAGATAAAAGAGCTCGCCGAGTCATTGTAACAATAAATGAATAGCATTGGCTCAATGCTCCCGAATAACCGATCAAATGACTGAATCGTTTGGAAAAAGTATCGAGAGGTCGATATCGAAATTCGTCAAAACACGGTTCTCTCGGACCGGTCACATTATTTTGGCACATTATTTTACAGAAACGTTGAATAAATTTGCCACTTAATTTATGTTATTCAGAAATGAGGAGTTTTGAAATTTAATTTTGACACAGCCAAAATTTTATTGTAAATAAACTTTGAGTTTTTTTTTGTTCTGGGAGTGTTTTTGTAAGAAATTGCAATGTTATATTAATTTTAAGCTAATCTGCTGCAGGGAGAATTGATAACTATTTTAAAATAAATAAAAGTAGATGTTATTAAAGAAACAACAAAAAATATGAATGACTAGATTTTCAGTCTTGTTACTTTTTTTAGGGTGAGAGCATTTGTCATGCGAACTATTTGTCTCGGCCCAATATTTTTTTTTAATTTTTACTTTTCCCTTTTCAATTCGGCAGGCACGGATAATACCCACCGATAGAAATGTCCTTTCATCTGTCAGTCCAACTAGAAGCCATCACAATAGTTAGTGACTTTTTAGTTACAAAAGTAACGTTCATTCGTTAGTTATGACAAAGAGTTGATAGATGGCTAAATGGCTAATACTTTATGGCTACAATTTTTCCTTTTGATAGGTAGTTAACTCTGATTATTTAGTACTAACTTCTTCTAGCGACTTCGCCCGGGTGTAAGTTGAAAGTTATTCTTTCTCATTTGGTATACCGGTATAAAAACTGACTCTTGAAAATAGTCCAGGGCATGAATTTAAATAGGGAACATCTGCTTTTTTTTAATTTTGTTACAGAAAAAGCGCGCGTATAGGTTTTAGCTGAGCGAACTTTGATTAAACTTATATAGTTTCTCTTTAGTTAAGAAAAGTTTTAATTGAATTCACAATTTCCACTTAACTTGCCCATTTTTAGGGTTCCGTAGTCAGCAAAGAACCCTTATAGTTTCACCATGCCCGTCCGTCCGCTATTTAGCTCAGAGACTCTTAATATTAGAAAGCTATAATTTTGGCATGGATTTACTAATTAATTACGCCGACAAAGTGGTAAAAGATAACCAAGTTTATTTTTTCTTTTATCTCCTCTACACTTGAAGTGGCGATGTAATTTTTTTTCTCGTTTATCCACACACCATGGGGTTATCGTTGGATAGGCCATTCCAAAATATTACGGGTCTGCGAAATCCATTCGATTCAGGGATCCGTTTGCGTAAAATTAAGCATGCGTATTTTTGTTAGAGTTAAGTGTTCCGCCTCCTGCCAGATATACGGTTGCTTTTGGATATGTGAAAAAAAACCACAGCAGTAGTACCTATATATAACGAAACTAAAAGGAAAACTATCAAAGGTAAGAAGGGTTTACAAGTTCATTTCTTTACAAAATCGACTTACTTATAAAATAAACTTGGAAAAGTAAAAATTTTGTATATTGATGTATGGGGACAACAGATTTCGAACGGCTAAGTTAATTTTGTCCCTTCATTAGAACAATGTTCTTTTATTGTTCATGAACGTTAGTAAAGTTACGTATTTATTTTGGTAAATGTAACTGTTTATTTATACGGAACCCTCTGAGCGCAAGTCAGACTCGCACTTGGCCGCTTTTTATCATGTACTTAATTAAAATGGCACAACATTTTTAATTTAGAGGAAGACGACATTGAATGTTAATAAAATCCAATTAATTATCCATTAAGTTGATGGTAAGTATAAGGAGATTAGTCTGTACCTCAAGTTTTCATAAAATGTTTGTCAATATTTTCAAATTGGTATTTGGTTGCACATTGGTAACAAAGCAATGAATAAAATCCATAAGTTTCTTTGTTTAGGAAACCTAAGTTAAAAAATTGATGGATAGCGTGATGTCCCAAGAACAGTGCCTTGCAAAAGTAATTATCAAGTGATCCGTAAATCCTGAAATTTCTGAAACTCGCCTAATCAGGGTCACTCTTTGGATTATAACTTAACAAAAACCTTTAAAATTCAAAATATTATTGAATATGAAATGAAGTTTATCCAACGCCACTGCGGTGCTTCACTTAAAATTTTATTTCTGTAATAATCATCCTGTAGTTTACACAGAAGATTCGTACAATGGGTCGAGCTTACAAAAAGAAACAAAAGTCAAATTATACCTGAAACGTTGGGTTTTATCGAGATGCAGTAGAAACTTACGGGTTCAGTTAAGTTGAAAACAAACTCTAATGTAAAATTTTGTCAAATCCTCAAATTCAATTGCTCAATTCAGTAACTGGATGTATTTTTTTTTTTAAACTTCATGCAACATACAGGTATGACATACAGGTGTATGACTTTAGCGTTCTTTCATTTATGATCATTAACTGTTTGATCTGAGCCTGCAAAATATCAAATCAGTCTCAACTAATGAGAGTACTTAGTAGGTATTTAATATTGTTTGTTGCTGATCTCTGGGAGTACCTACTGATGGACTGGGGGAGGCCTATGTCTAACAGTGGACGTCTTTTGGCTGAAATGATGATGATGACCTATTGATCCGATTACTAAAAACCTTTAAACACTGATAGAAACCTTCAGTATCGGTGAGATTCATACATTTTAATTCCGAAAAAAAAATCGATTCCTTTGGGAAATGCCTTGTGAAGGACACACCACGGGAAAAGTTTGTGAAATATTAAAGGCTTCATCATCACGACATCATCATTAATTATTTTCGCTCATTGTTCTAAACGGACCTTTTGCGACTCCTGCTGCTAGTTAATAACGCTCAAGCTCAAACAGTAATTATTATTCTGTTAAACTGTGGCCAGCTATTTCAGCCATTCTGATTAAAATTTAAGTGAGAAATTGTAACTAACATCGGATGGGCGAAAATGAAAAACGTTTCTTATTTAAGTAAGTTGTCAATGACTTTTCGGATTAAAACTTGGATTTCTTACCTGGTATTCTTATATGGGGCAATGGATAAGTTATTTTGGTGTGTCATGTGTGGTATTTATTGGAAGTTTTCCAAAAAAAAAGTTAATGGGTATTTTCAAAAAAACTTTTTGTTCTAAAAAAGTTTTTTGATTCTTTAACTGATATTGTTTATTTTTAGGTTGCATTGAAAATATTTTATTTTCGACACACTCTTTACGCCTTTTATTGCACTGCTTTGAGCTACAAAATTTTGTGTATTTCAACCTCGTCTTATTTCTTTAGGTGTCTCGATATGTAATGGATGGATCGGACCCATCGATGGACCGACCTTGGCAAGCGTAGCTTAATCTTGAAGACCCGTTTTACTGTTATTACTTGCCACGAGGTCCATGGACACATTTCGGAATCTCATAAGAGTAAGCACACACCGACCGATATATTCGTATGATTTATTACCCACTAACTGAACGTTACGCGTTCAAGCAGCGTAAGATTTTACTCAAATGCGGAATAGAAACAATAAATCATAAAAAAAAAATCTGTTGGAGGATAGCTATTCACGAGCTGACTGACCAAAATCATAATATATATCCTCTGACTGATTTTCTTCTTGTTTACATCTTTTTAGTTCGCTTCAAAAGCAGTCGGATTTTTTGTTGTTTTTTTTTACCCAATTACAAGAAAAGAGTTATGTTTTTGGCACGTATCTTGTATGTATGTAATATTCTTTATTACCTCATATCCTTTACTTTTACATATGGCTCTGAGACGTGGTCGCTTACAATGGGCCTTATCAGAAAGCTTACAGTCACTCAAAGGGCAATGGAGAGGGCTATGCTCGGAGTTTCCTTGCGTGATCGATTCAGAAATGTAGAGATCCGCAAGAGAACCAGTGTTACCGACATAGCCCGAAGAATTGCCAAACTTAAGTGGCACTGGGCAGGGCACATTGCTCGCACAACGTATGGCCGATGGGGCAGAAAGGTTCTGGAATGGCGACCGCGAACTGGAAGACGTTGCGTTGGAAGGCCTCCCACCAGGTGGACCGATGACCTGGTGAAGGTTGCGGGGATCCGCTGGTTACGAGATGCACGGGACCGGTAAATGTGGCGACGCTTGGGGGAGGCCTATGTCCAGCAGTGGACGTCTTTCGGCTGATATGATGATATCCTTTAAAGCCCTGGGCGGATTTATATAATTAAGACACCGGTAGATTCGTCTTGAATGTCAAACTTTCGGGCTTCTGATAACCACTATCGACTGTCATATATTAATAAATGATAGCCAGGACTATAACAATGGGTTGATGTGATTTCCGAGGCCGGAAAGGTCCCAATATGGTCCTAATGGATGGTCATATATCCACAGTCCGACCTCGGTACACGTAGCTGAACCTTTGACCGCCCCTTTTGGCTGTAATATTTAGCAACGAGCGAGGTCTTAAAATATATATTTTACTATATTTAGATTAACACAAATCACCATTTATCAAAACTATGTTTAACACAAAATCTGACACGGATAATGTATCCGTTGCCGCCGCTCCTCCCCTAAACGAACTCTTTGCAAGGGATAGGGTGGAGGCGGGATATAAGAACCATGTCGAGTAGTTTGACTAACTTTAGGGGCTGTCTATCAAAGTTTTGGGCCTAGGACTGATCGTGCTCGTGTGGTACTCGTATTTATTGTTGTGTTGAAATTATAAAATAAACTTGTGTAATGGTTAGGCAGGTCTTAAGCTGTCTCTTAAGATCACAATGTTGGGCCACAAAAAAGATAAATTAACCGGACATTTTCTTGCAGCTGAGATGAAAATGTCAAGAGCGATGTACTATGTTACGAGAATGTATAGAATAAGAGGTAGTCTGAAAGTGGCATCGATGCCGATGACCGAAAAGTTCACTGGAAATCGGCGGGCTTATTACGTAAGGAACAGCAAGTAGCAATAATTGTACAATTATTGCGCGATCTATTTAGTGACCTGGCTACTGAAGCCTTTAAGTCAAATCTTTTTTTTGACAGTCACTTTTAACAGAAGCTATTATATCTGTCCAATGATTTATAAAATGTATCGTTTTATGAATTAACCAGCTTATGAAAGAGCAACACTTCGTGGAGGCTGTTTTTATACAATAGTCAATTTGATTACGATTTAGCTCCAATATTCCGATAAATTAATATTCGCAGTATTTGTGTAAAGTAAACATGGCAGTGAAATTGGATATTTTAATTCTATCTACATAATATAATAATTGATTTGAAAAATTGGATGACTAAAATGTCAATGTGTAAAATCCATTAAAATTTCATCGAATTGTCGATTGTTATAAGAAATCAAACCGATAACGCATTAGGACATCACTAAATCATCTCGTATTTAAGCTATGAAACGTAAAATAGATTTTTACAATTTAGACATTGGCAGAATAGTCGACATCGGTGCTTGCCATATAGAAAAAGATTATAATAGAAGATACATATTGCGGACTTATCACATTCCAATGTGTTTGTAAGTATTTAGTAGTAAACATATAAGCTTCGCTGAGGTAGCCAACACTACAGTATAAAAATATCCTCCACTTTACCGAGATCATGTCTGTTTCAATGATTCAACAAATAGTCCAGTTGCGTAGACATTAGAGACACAAAACAACACCAAAAGTCATTACAATATTCACTAGGAATTTGTTATTTCAATATTTACTTTTATATTATTATTCTAATTTGCGGATAATTAAAGTAGTCATAATATAACACACGAAAAAAGCCGCCAAAAACTCAAAAACTTCTTCTGTACCTACTCAGCCATCAGCGAGCGATTGGTAATCGACCAACAACAAGGGAAAAAGTAATCGCAATACGACAGTCACATTTGCTCGCCGATGGCTGTCGCTCTGCTGTCAAAAACCATACGTAATACGAAATGATCGCGATCACCTTGCGATAAATGCACATTTCAGTTAGCAGATTTTTATTGTCAGCAGTGCTGTCGTAAAATTATTATGGTGCTGCTATAGCTCATATATAACGCGGATTCGCGATTGAAGAGCAATTATTTTGCAAAAATAAGCCTTCCAATTTTTTGACGTAAAGCGATAATCGCGCGATGATTGTACAATCTCTGCGCAAATATTGCTAATTGCTGTTTTATACGTAATAAGCCTGCGGTTGTCATGGTATGGGGATACAATGCGGAGGAATGTGAAGTACGTCGTTTAAGGTATCGATGTCGACGCGCTATAAGAGGACGAGGTAAATAGAAATAGAAATGATGAGAAAGATAATTTGTATAATATGGAATACCTTTTGTGAATACTGAGATGGCGGCAGACAGAGATTATACACATTTTATATAAAAAGAAGGCATAAAGTACTCTGAAATAAAACGCAGATTAATATCATATTTACGAATTCTATAAAACCAGGCAATCCAGACAACCAAGTATTACTTATGTTTTCAATAATTTAATATAATCTGATACACAATTTTCGTCACGTTTTCTATTTCATGTTAGTAATAAGGTTTTGAGTCAGTAATAGTATTAAAAGGAAAATATCACGGCACATTATTTTACTTATTAGTTAGGTAGGTACGTGACGAGATGACAAATGTTAGCTCAAAGGTAACAATGTGAACTAGGAGTTTATTTTCTATTTGATATAGGTATAGGTTCACCTTTAAAGGGTACTGAATGATTTCCTTTTGGGGTTAGAAGATAAAATAAAATGCCTATTTTTGAGGTCTTTTTACAACAGGTTTTTAATCTTCTTTTAATGTTCGGGGGAACAAACTGCTTACACATAGCCTGTAGGTTTTTCTGCTATTCTGAATAGGACGTAGCTTTTGATAAAGTTGACTTATTTAAATTGATGATATTTCAACTTTTTCAGGGATTGAATTTGCCTAGTTGGTATAGTGGTCGCAAACGCTACTGAGCAAACCTGGATTCGATTTTCAGATCGGGCAAACTGATATTGGGTTCTTCCGTCTGAAATCTCCCAGAGTCTGGATATGTGTCCAGTTGAGAGGAATATGGATGTTTTATCTGTAACTTGAACCTACCTGTAATGATAACAACACAAGAAGGCACTAATAAATCAACGAAAGAAAATGCCACTTTAAATCTGTCTGTACGTCCATACGTCACTGGCATACATCAATGTATGTTACATTTGATGATCCGAACACTCACTCTATTCCACTGAACTGTACTGCAATCCGTACACCTTACTTTACACTATGTTGAACGAAACGCGTAAGCACCTTAAGACGACGACGACATGAAAATATTCTAATGTTACACATATTTTCCCCAAAAATTATGAGCCGTTTACTAGCAATTCTTGTATGTATGTGTATATATATATATATATATAATCTGAACTCTGAAACGGTTTCAACGATTTTCATGAAAGTTAGTATGCAGGGGGTTTCGGGGGCGATAAATCGATCTAGCTACGTTTCATTTTTAGAAAACGTCGTTTTCTCTATTTGTACCCAAGCAGAGCTCGGTCGCCCAGGTACTTTTTAACCCCCGCCGGAAAAAGAGGGGTGTTATAAGTTTCACGTGTGTTGCTGTGTATCTGTGTGTCTGTCTGTGGCATCATAGCGCCTAAACAAATGAACCGATTTTGATTTAGTTTTTTTTGTTAGAAAGGCAATTTTGTCGAGAGTGTTCTAAGCTATGTTTGAATAAAATCGGTTCAGCCGTTCAAAAGTTATGCGCGTTTTACTGTTTGAATCGCGGTGTTTACAAAAGATAAATGTGTCGGGGGTTTTTAAATTTTGAAATTTTACTTGTATATAATTGCATTAATGGTCTTATTTTGAAAACATTGAAACAAAATACATGCAAGTGTCTATGTAATTTGACAAAGTTTGCCCTATTGACTATTGCCTTCTATAACTATTACAAAAAGTAATTCCGACGTTTAATTCCGAACTTAATCCCTTTAGCTGGGATCGGGTCTACTACTCGTTCTGAATTTCGTCATTCAATGTGTTGGTCTCATTTGAGATCCTATTTGAAGAGCCTCTGTTGCCGGTCATTCGAGGTGTGATTGTAGCGTGTGCGATATAATTGAGGCTTGCGTTATCCATCGAAAGCCGTGCTGCTGTATGTCTTAATAGACATCTCAACAAATTCGACTCGATATAATGTGTTTTGGTCGATATCGATTTTGACACAGATTCCGTTGTTCTACAGAAACATTAACAATTAAATACCTACTCATGAACAACATCTCAATCCAAATAAAAATAAAAATCGAAGAAATACATACAAGTTTTGTAAAAAATATAAACAAAAGACTTGGTACTTAATATTAATATCGACACGATACTATTACAAACACAATGGTTTCGGTATCGATATTAATATACGTAATTATTCCTATTTCATGGCGGTCGTTGTTAATACGCTTATTAAGTCATTAATACGGTCAGCTGTTATAGTTAATAGCAGGTACAATTATAACTTAACTAGTTTGCAATGGTCAGCCATTAGAAACTTTTGAAGGATAACTGTTTCATACAGCTAGTAATATTAACCTGTTAAATAATTCTCACTGTGGGGAGTGGGAACTCAAGATTTCTCTTTTAAAGGGTGTTGCTCGTAATCGACCAACCATAGCTTTGCAATAAATGTAAACACGTTCATAAAGTCCTAATTACTACTAAAAAGTAAACTGCCATATATTAACAACCAAACGCATACTTATCTCAAACAATTAAAACCTAAGACAAATTAAAAAGCAAACACTTATCCCAGCCTTTTTGCCATTACAGTAAAATCCTCAGAATAGACCCTTGCAAGGGATGTCTGACCCTTCGTCAATATGAGCATTGCTATGTAAGGGTTAAACCTTGTTTTGTCCAGCCCTTTGATAACAAGACATCTTCAAGGTATTCTGCTAATGATTGTGATTGATCGTTTGATAAGGGATTGTCAGCCTTATCAATCAGTCTGTTTAGGAAGGACTGTAAATGGCTGTTAGACTGTAGACCTTGTCTTGTTGTTTGGGGGATATCAGGAATGGGTTTTACTATGTTTTCGTTAATATATAAAATTTAATTGAATGTTGATAATATCAGATCTCCAATCACCACATTTGACTCTTGTTTGATAATTCTTTAGCTAATTTTGCATTTATTTTCGTTAAAGTACTCCTAAATAAATCTGTGACCTTTAGTTTCGCCGAGTGACGCGTAACTTTATCAGTTTCGCCCTAAGATTTTCTAAAATCCTTAAACGTAATATTCCAAATATAAAAAGAAACGAAACCAAACATGCAAGAATAAATTAAATATGCGATTTTCCACCACATTCGTCTGGGATGCAAATAGCACAGTACTACATAAGCAAAGGAAACTTCTAATTTAAATATGTAGTCTTCGAATCAACTGTGCAAATTGCGGGCAATCTCTAATACAAATATGGCGCCTATTTTTTTTACTGAGTGAGGCATTGGATGAACTGACGAGTGTTGCTTTATGTAGGGTTATACAGAATTTGGTGCTACAAGTACAGTAGCTACAAATTAGTTGCACCTACTTGTGCGGCTATTGTATATTGTTACAGAACGAACTAGAGGGTCTAAAGTGAGGCTGACTTTAAAGTATAAATTAATGCTGAAACTGGTGATTGAAGAAAATTTTCTAGTAAATCCCGTTGTATCATGGTCAATTGGTCAGTCAGTCATCACATTTTTAGTAGCTATCAGTTTTAATATAGGACTCTTATACCCTGTAATAATATTTAAGGTTTTCAATTTCACACACAACATAGGTACATGCATACCTACATACTTGGTTATATACTTTTTTCTTTTAGTTTTAGCTTTTTATTTTATATTCCTTTTATTGCAAAATTACAAGTAGATTAGATTTAATAAAGAAATTTATTGTATCGTTTTATATATTACTGAACAGCAATTAATGTAAACGGAACGAAGGAGCCTGGATCTCACGACACAGGGAATCCTAGTGTGAGTTCCAGGAAGCAACGCATTTGAATGTAATTTCTTAACAATAAAATTATTCTTATTCTTTATTCTTAATGAAGTTTCCTTGGTTGTCATAAATTAGATTAACAAAGGATGTACACCGTAAAATGACATGGGCTGACAAATCCTCAACCAGGGATCCGCCTAACACACTAATATCGATACTTTAGTCTCCATTTTGTAGTTCACAACAATCCGGATTTCCTACTAGGCGTATTCCATACATGTGGGAAACATTCACGTTATTTTACTACCGACATAAATCTTACAACGGACTTCAAGATTGACAAACATTGCATTACCGACGCTCACAACTTATAGTTTTAGCAATAAAGTTGAAAGTTTGTCACGGCAACCGCAGAAGTTTGCATTTTGCAATGATACAACCTCCTTGTTTCCATTGCGGCATTTACAATGCAAATACACTATAGAGATGCTTGTTAAAGGTTGTTTTTTAAAGGGTATTTAAGGTAGCTTATCGTGGGAAATCGAGATATATTTAACCGACTGTCCAAAAGTCAGAGGTTCTATGTTCGACTGTATGTATGTTCACCTATTTCTCCGTCAATTGTGGACCGATTAAGCAAATTCATTGGCGTTTTAAAGGGTATACTCTCGAGGGAGGTGTTCCCATTGTCACCAAGTCAGAATCTGATGATGGGATCCCATGGAAATCGAGGGCACTCCTTTAATATCAACAATGCAATCATTTGCACTTAGAAAGTATCATTTGGTGGATGTGGAACTGATGAAGAAGACCACAGATGGCCCCCTAACTGAATGATAAGTATGAACGGGTATAAGATATCGCGAAAATTAACCGATTATGATGAAGGAAATACTTATAAATAAATGGTTCTGATAAAAATGGTACGATCGAACTGAGCTGATGATGAAGTGAAATAATACTTAGGTAACCAAGACACCGACTACGGAAAAGAAAGTTTTCCGCTTTGTAGTGTTTTGCTTTGGAAGTTGGTTTATTTTTATTGTTAAAAAGATTTTTATTTTGCCGACTTTCGTGTCCTACTGCATGGGAAAGGTCTCTTCTCATACAGATACGAAACGAATACCAAACATTACCATTGACCGGCGATATTTCAGACCATTGCAACATGTTATGTTCGTGCAATTTTTTCTTACATCTGTGACAGTTCTAGTTGTTTACAAAATGCGTTGCACAATGTTCAAACTTCATGGTCTATGTAGTCATAACTTCTGTGGAGAGTTCACTTCTAACTTTTCAGTATAATAATCCTTTTATAACTCTCATGCATGCTAAAAAGAGTCGTCAAATATTACTGTGGAAAGTAAATGTTGCCTTGCTGTAGCTTATCACATATTAATATTTTGTTACCATTCTGAACATTCTGGACTAGAATACTAAATATTTTTCGAAATATTTACAAATTAAATGTCCTTAAGTGTTTAGAATACTCGTATGTCTCACGTATGTCTCGTATGTACTCAGTCATTTTCTCCACTTGGTTCAATCAAATTGACAGTTTTTATCTTGTTATTTATTGACAGTAACCAGTAACTGATGGCGACTGAGTCGAAGGGAGTGGAAGAGTTTCACTTCAAAAGGACTTTAGAATATAAACGGTAGACTCAGAAAAGATGGATGGAGGCAACCTGTCTTTTGTAAGTCCTTGAAAAATACCTTAACTTAATTGATTCTTTGTCACACACCGCTTCCTAGCAATCATGTGAATATTTTCTCATTCTAACATCGGTCAATGATCTAACGACATGTCAAACCTAATGGACATTCTGATAATTAAACCTGTCTCTTGTTACATTCCTCTTTGAGATACGCCGACGATAACAATATAAACTTGATGTGTTTTGATACATGATTGATTTTTGTTAAATGACGTTTCTTTGGATCATGACAATTGATCCGACTTCCATTGTGTTATGTTAACGAAAAATTAGGTGTGGGAAAAAATATATGGTTGTAACTGTAAACATTGTTGTTATGGAGCATGACCTGGGTTTGATTCTCCAGTCGTAAACGAAGTATTAATGTAAACGAAGCAAAAGGAGTATGGAAGGATGAAAAGCTGGTGGTGTTCGGTAGTTCCTGCCTACACCCATGGGCAATAGGTGTGAGTTTATGTGTGTATAATATTAATTCAGTCATCTACTCATTTACACATCTACCCGTCGTCATGCCTACCCCTCCAGGCAATACTTAAAGCGTCATGTCGTATATTTTCACGTATCCTAAAAACTACAACTGTTTGATATTCCCGCTTCGTCATCCACATAGGACGGAGGGTACGATTTCAATCAGTGTACCCAATTCCGATGTATACAGCAAACCTAAATGCGTCTTCCTTTCATCTCGATTCCCGTAAGAAAAAGCTTTTATCCAATTTGTCTGTATATATGTCCGTTTCTTGATTTGTCTAAACAATTGTTGATGTGTTTATTACAGAATAAATGCCTATTATTTCAATTCAATTTAAAAAACGGAAGTTGTCATCCGGCTGTAATATAAGAACAAGAGCGAGAGCTGAAAATAGTTTCTTTGGAATTTACTGGTGTAATATTTTTAATAAAGGAATTATTTTGCAAGGTATGGGGTATATGTGTTACTCAGTTACTGGGTTGTGGAGGCCAGCTGCATTCAGTTAGATTGCCTTTAAAAAAGCTGGGCGGACTTATTTATTTTGCAATTCTTTGGCCATATCGATGGAGTCAATCCTGTGCAGGACTTTTTAGTTATTCATCACGAAATCTCAATATTACCCAGAAAAAGAAGTTATATAAAGGGTATATAAAAAAACGTTTTCATATCCCATAAAAAACTTATACGGTTTTAATCAAAAATGTGTTTTGCTTTAAAAGCATTTGCTTAGGAACCCATTTTTTTACAATTTGAGCGTTTTGCAAGCTTATTCAGCCACTTACTTGTATAAATGTTTCATGTTTAACACCAACAGAACCCCATACCGTGATACCCTTTTCATTGAACGGGACTGTCCCCATAAAAGCTTGCGATATACTATATGGTTACATAACAAACTGCCATTTAATCTGTCCCTTACCTATATGATACGGACCGAAAATGGTACAAAATATATCGGGTTACTTCCAGGGCTGACAGTTAGGGAATAGTCCAGTAGGGAAGGTGGTAAAGGTTTTGGTATTTTTTTCTGAAGACTTTGTTAAAACGTAAGATTTCTGTAACTTGTTATTGATAAACGAAAATAAATCTATTTACCAATAAGTTGGTATCGAATTATTATTTACTGTTTTCTCGATAACACGTTTATAAAGTAAGAAAAAATAGCTTATGACTTATACCCGGGCCTAAACAAAATTACAGTCTTATCACTGATAACGATTTTGCAAAATGCGCTATCAAAATGGCATGAATTACATCCCAAACACTTCGTATTTTCATACAAAAATACTGGCAACCTATATTCCTTTCCGGCAACATTCTGATTATCATACGAGTAACCTAATAAAACAACTGGTCACTGGATCCGAAGCAATAATTTGAACGAACATATTTGTAATATAATTTAGTCTTAGCCAAAAATAAAAGGGCGCACAGCGATTATATTAAAAATATCCATACCCAAGTGTACCCACGCTAAGCATATTTCATAATACGGCTGTCCTCGTAAAATTAAATAAAACATATTTCAAACAATGCCCATTTATATACAAAACAATAATTATGCATGAGTTGACTTTTTGTTTTTATCTTCTACATATAAAAATGTTGGTCCAGCTTTATTCGTTTATAAAATAAGAAAATTTCGTGAGTTTGTATTGTTGGGTATTAACGAAGGCAGTTTTTTTTTAATTTGTCCTCCAAAGTGGTTAAAGTAAGAAATTAAAGTTTGTATCGAAGTTTTTCTTGACGATGACAAAACCTATCTTGCACACGGCTTGTAGTGAGCTACAAGCCGTTCCAAACACTGATCTAAAACACAAATTTCTCATAAACTTGACCCAATTTTATCTTTGTGTGAGTCAGTAGGAGTCAGTGGAAAAACTGTTGCAAAATAGTCCATAATAATATTTTATTATAAGCCTGAACTACGAAAAAAACATTTATTAGACTTTTTTGCCTTCTTAGAAGTAATGAGTTTTGTAGTCATAATGTAAAGATGTCGTGAAATTGAAGTTATTATCAGATTTCTGTCGATTTTTGCTACTTTCGTGTTCAATTAGATTTGGTAGCTAAATCTTTATTAGTGCTTATTGTTATAAATAGAAAAGCAATTTTTTTCCCTACTGCCTAGGTAAATATTTAGGCTTGCTTGGTTTATAGAGCTGTTTGCGTCAAGAAACACTAGAAATTTAAATTCTATCAGTAATACGATTGTAAAAATGGCAGGTTTTGATAACGTAACATTTTGATAGCACTTGACCATTCCATATATTTTTGATATTTCATCAATCCCAACCAGTCATTTGTCTAAACAATATGTACATTTTTTGGCAGTCGTTGTCACCGATAAAATCATACTTTTCCTAAGCCCTTAGCGTACATAGATGCTATGTTAAAACACAGAATGAAAAACTAACATTCTAGAGAAGAGTTTTCAAAACATGTCAACTCTGCCAATTGTCACGACATAAACAGAAAAATACCATTCGAACCCAGCTAATTCTGTCACATGTAACTTTTTATTATAAAACAAGAGTTTCCTTGCTAAGTGGATTCCGCTCCTAATCCTATGAAGTATCTACTCTTCGGAATAAAGTGGCTCTCTCCCCACCGTCTTCAAAGCTACGAAATACAATTTCTGTCAGGTTTTCTTGCGATCTTGAAGGAAGGTTTTGAGGTAAAAAATTGCAGAAATATTTTTATCGGAATGACCAGTAATTCAATTTACTTACGTAATTAAATGAAATTATACTTTCGGCTATTTGGCAGATGTTATGATGTGAAGTGAAAGCCTCTGCAATAAAGATATAAGATAAAGATACGACTGTCCGATGGTACAAGAAACACGGCATTTATATTGGCTCATGCATGCGACTGCCCCCCTTGATAGTCGACTTCGTGGCGAATTACATGAAATTGTATATGTTATACAATTTCATTTGTATATGAAAAAAACACGTTT
>OX459036.1:29343120-29549629 GCA_949775005.1 Orthosia gothica
AACTGATAAAATGATATGTTTTATAGGTAGGGTGTATTGTTCTTGAGTAGTTGCAAGCAGGGACATTTATATTATTAAAAGACATGGACTTCAGATCGACGCTTGTATTCCAGCAGTTTACAATATAGAGCTTATTCATAGCCAACTTAACTAGAACTTATAAATCAAAGACAACTAATTATTAAGCATAGTGTAGATGTAGGTACTACACTAATAGGGTGTGTTTAGACAAACACCACATTCTCCCCTTACAAAATTAAAATTTTATTGTTACATATTTTTAAACAATTCCAATAGGTAATATAATAACTAACTTACAAATCAAACCTAACTGGTGGACGACGTACCCTTAAGGACTTCCTAACGATACAAGGAGACTGTTGCCTAACTGACTGAGTTACATTAGAACTTGGCTGTGACTGTACTGGACTATCACAAACAGACTGACTTACATTTGACTGTGATTGTACTGGACTATTAGAAACTGACTGACTTACATTTGGCTGTGACTGAACTGGACTTGACATTCTTAAAAAACTAGGTCTGCCTGAAATACTTACATTACTAGGAATTACAGAAGAAGATATTATATCATCATCTCTCCCACAGGAAAAATTAAATGTTGAATTTTCACTTCTATCTGAATTATAACATAATGGTGCAAAAGTTAACTGATTTAAATGCGCTTTCTTAATAACACCATTTACCACAACTAAATAAGTCATAGGACTTAATATTCTTACAATTGTTCCTTCAATAGGTGAAGTATTTCCAAAACGAATTAAGACTTTATCATTTTCACGAAAATGTGAATATACTTTAGGAAATTTCTTTGTTTTTACACTGTTATTAATTGGATTTAACATTGACAATTTTGTTCTTGGTTTAAACATCATAAGCATTGAATTAGGTGACTTTTCATTAACAGTGGTTTCTGTATCATGACATGACATGACATCAAAAAATTATAAAGTTTTACATCTATATCTTGTATTTTATTGTTTTTATCAAGCAAAATTCTTTTAAGACCTTTTTTTACTATTTGGACATTCCTCTCAGCCAATCCATTGCTGGTTGGATGATATGGTGGTGATTTAGTGACTTTAATATTTAATTTGGTACAGAAATCTATAAACATAGTTGAATCAAATGGTGGTCCATTATCGGACACAACTTCACATGGTAACCCTACATATGAAAAAATTGAACTTAGTTCTTTAATCACCTCTACAGCTGTACAATTACGCATCTTTTTAACATCTATCCATTTAGAATAACTATCACAATAAATCAAAAAGTGTATTTTATGAAATTCAAAGAAATCAATATGGACTCTCTCAAAAGGCTTATTTGTTTGAGGCCATGGAATTTTTGCATTATCTGGTTTAAAATTTACTATAGCACAAGGCTCACATGACTTACATTTATTTTCAATATCTAATGACATATTTGACCACCAAAATGAAGCTCTGGCTAACAACTTAGTTCGAACAATACCAGGATGACCTTCATGCAACAAATTCAAAACTTTTTCTTGACATTTTAATGGTACTATTACTCTAGACCCAAACATAATACAATTTTCAAACACTGTTAAGTAATGACGCAAATGAAAATAAGGGATTATGGCTTGATCTGTTATTCTATTTGGCCAACCTTTTTGAATATAATCTCTTACTTTAATCAATACACAATCATTTAAAGTTTCACATGCAATGTCTTCATGAGACATTGGTAACTCATTACAATAAGTATTATTATCTAACACAATTTTATTAATTGGCAGCCTTGACAAGGCATCTGCATGACACAACTGTTCACTTTTCCTATGCTGGATATCATAATCATAATTTGATAACATTAGCGCCCAGTGTTGCAATCTATGAGCTGCTAAGGTAGGTATATTTTTAGTAGGATGCAAAATATGACGAATTGGTGAGTTATCGGTGACTAAGGTAAAGTGTCTACCCCACAAATATTTATGAAATTTAGTAACAGCATAAACAATCCCTAATGCTTCTCTATCTAACTGCGAATAATTTTGTTGAACTTTAGTTAATGAACAGGATGCAAATGCTATAGGTTTCTCTACATTTTTATTATTTTGACCTTTTACAACATGACATAGCACTGCACCAAGACCTACTGGACTTGCATCTGAACACACTACTAATGGGAGTGACGAATCATAATGGACTAATAAATTACTGTTTAACAATTTTTCTTTAGACAGCTCAAATGACTTTTGTTGAATATCTGACCAATCCCACTTTACATTTTTCTCAATTAATTCACGAAGAGGTTTTGTTAATGTACTCAAATTTTCAATGTAATTATTATAGAAATTTAACATCCCCAAGTATGACCTTAACTCTTTGACATTCTCTGGAATTTTACATTTTAATATTGCTTCGACTAATGATGGACTAGATTTCCTACCGTCCTTACAAATGACATGACCCAAATACTCTACAGACTCTGAAAACCAAATACATTTTTCCTCATTGACTCTGACATTATATTTATTTAACCTTTCTAGTACTTTTATAACAGTTTCTAAGCAATCATTATAATCTAACCCTTTTATCAAAATATCATCGATGAAACAACAAGTATTAGGTATGCCTGACAGTATCTGATCCATTACCTTTTGAAATATTGCTGGTGCTGATGCTATACCGTAGATAAGACGCCTAAATCTGTATAAACCTTTATGAGTATTAATAGTTAATAGTGACTGACTCTCCTCCTCGTTGACTAATAATTGTTGGTATGCATCTGACAAATCTAAAACAACAAATATAGATCCTCCTGACATACTAGCAAACACATCTTCAGCTTTAGGTAAAGGATAAATATCAATTTTTAAATTTTGATTGACAGTTTTCTTGAAATCAACACATAATCTATAGGTACCATTGCTTTTCTTTATAGGTACTAT
This sequence comes from Orthosia gothica, assembly GCA_949775005.1. Taxonomy (NCBI): domain Eukaryota; kingdom Metazoa; phylum Arthropoda; class Insecta; order Lepidoptera; family Noctuidae; genus Orthosia; species Orthosia gothica. Next base: position 29,346,062 of record OX459036.1, read on the forward strand.
GGGTGAAGCCCATTCTGAATGACTTACTTTATAAATTTTGCCATCTTTTTCCATTTTATCTAAAGTTTTTGACACTTCATCTACAATGTTGTAAGGTAACTGATATGGTTTCTGAAAAACAGGGGTATGACTTTCTTTTAAGGTTAATTTTGCTTCAAATTCTTTAATGCATGAATCAGACTGTTTCTGAAATACATTTTTAAACTGACTTTTAAAATTACTTACTTGTAATTGAAAATGACTTCCCATATTACTTTGACACTTAACATTATTTGACTGATAATGACTCTTAAAATTACTTGACTGAGACACACTTTCCTGATCACTCTGATCACTAGACTGAAGACTAATTGACTTTGACATTTTTGACTGACTTTGACTTGAATAATTTAAGAAATTATTTCTCCACATTGGAATCAGTTCATCTAACCAATCTCTCCCTAGTAAAGGAATAAAATCATCACTTTTAGACCCAACAATTAACAATAGGCACTTACCCTTATCTTGATACTTAACAAACACTTTAATTTGACCTGCAATATTAATATTTCCTGAAATTGAACTTAACTTGAGCTTACATTGTTGTATTCTTATTTTACTAAAGTATTTTTCATAGATAGAAAAAGGTATGATAGACACAGCTGCTCCTGTATCCACTTCCATTTTAAGTAATATATTTTCAATTCTTAAATGTGCAAATTGTGAACTTTTTGACTGACCTGACACAAGATTCATATTAATATTAAGCTCTTCTAACACACAGTCTACACAATTATTATTATTTATTTTGATATCATTAACAGATTTATTTCTACAAGTTTTAGAAGTATGACCGTACTTTTTACACACAAAACATTGCCAATCTTTGGCTGGACACGTTTGAGGGTTATGAGATCTGCCGCACCTGTAACACATTGTTGCTGGACCTCGTTGACTGCGATGACATCCCGACCGACTGGAATGCTGCTGGTTCTGACTCTTAGACTTCTCTGACATGGATTGACTGGACTGTTGGTAGTTATTGTTGGACCTCCCTGACATAGCTTTATTGGACTGATTGGACTGCTGGTACTGACTGTTCGACTTGGGGTTTGACTGACTTGATGGATTGTAACATTGACTGGACCTATTGACTCTATTATATTTGTTATTGACTTTATTTATGTTACTTTTTTCTTCTTGTAGATTCTGGATTTGATTCCGTACTGTTTCTTCCTGTAGAAATGTCTCCTTTGCCATCTCATAAGTCAGATTCTGAACACTTAGAAGCTTTTTCCTTATATTTTCTCCTCTCATGCCACAAATAAGCTGATCACGTAATGCTGTAGGTAAATATTGTGGATCAAACCTACATTTGATAGCTATTTGTTGGAGATTCCTTATATACTCAGACGCAGACTCGTTTTCCAACTGTTTTCTCTGATGGAAAATATAGCGGTTCGTTGACTCTAACCCTGGGGGTTCATATTTGTTTTGTAATATTGCACATAACTCAATAATAGTTTTCGAATTTGGTTTGTCGGGCAAACATGTGCTATGGAGTATGTCATAATTCTTGCTTCCTATGTGCGTCAAAAAGAGAGATTTCTTTAAAGACAAATCTGTAACCTTGTTCAATGTACAGTATTCCTCAAATAGCTCTATCCAGCTATTGAATCCGATATTACCATCGTAAGGTGACAAAACTCCGACGAACGCAGCTGCCGCCATTATGCGTTGTTACAAAAAGACAATTTTATACGACTCACTATTTGGGAATGTTGTTCTTCGTGGTTTTTCATCCGCCTCGTCGCCAATGATATGTTTTATAGGTAGGGTGTATTGTTCTTGAGTAGTTGCAAGCAGGGACATTTATATTATTAAAAGACATGGACTTCAGATCGACGCTTGTATTCCAGCAGTTTACAATATAGAGCTTATTCATAGCCAACTTAACTAGAACTTATAAATCAAAGACAACTAATTATTAAGCATAGTGTAGATGTAGATACTACACTAATAGGGTGTGTTTAGACAAACACCACAATTTAATACACTGCGGCCAATACAATATGACAGAAAAACCTGAAAAGATCATCATAATTCTGTTGTCTTTATATCTATTTATTTGGGGTCGGTGCAACATGTCTTCGTCCATAGTTATCTATTAGTCATTACCACGTTCCTGCTATATATCATATTTCATACAGTCCATCCATTCATTATTTGGTATTTCCCCAGTCATTCATATTCGTACACAACACCTGAAAAAATATGCATCTTAAAATAGTTTCAAAGTAATCAAACTTGAGTTTAAAGACCTCAAACCCGAAGTTTCCCAGTTCATTTCCAACAAGTCCAATAATTTAATATTACCACTGTTTCCAAGAATATGCAATACCATTCATCATGGACATGATGGACATGATCATGGACATGGACTGCATTATGTCATAATGCAGTCCATGGTAAAATGCACACGATAATTCATGTTCCATTACGTTTTGTAAGTGAAAATAAATTAAATCTAGCACTTATGAGGCTGCCTTTCCAAGAAAGGTGAGCTAGGCAGCGAAGCTGTTAGCAGGTGTTTCGATAGCAATCAGTCATGATTGCTATCGAAACGTCAAAAAGTCGCCAAAAAGACTGAAATGTTTAAGACTGTCAAGACTTGACAGTCTTAAACATTTCAGACTTTTTGGCGATCATTAACGCTGCTAATAAACTTTAATTAAGGCCTCGTAGCATTCCTTGCTTGTAAAGGTATGCTATAAATAACCTATCCTCGATTAACCCTGCTCCGTTACAGCAATCTAAGCTATGAAAATCAAACGATCCTATTGGTTGATACCAAAAATCTCTCACTACCCTACTTAGCTCATCTATAGTGGAAACGCACCACGTCCGTTGTACAGGTAAAGCAGTATTTTGTTTTATCGAAGGTGGAGTTTGCGTGCTCAGTGCTCATTTGGACTTTACTACGAAACGTGGAAGATGGTATCATGATTTTTAATGTAAGGTTGATATTGGTTTAAATAAAACATCAGCGTTTTATCCATGTAATAATATTTTTATTTGAGTTATTGTTAAGCATCGTATGTGCCTGAAAGTCCATAATAGTAATAACTACTCTCTGTAGTATGTAGGTATGTTTGTCTACTTTGATTAACTTTTCTACTAGGTGCGATCCACAGCGCAGTTATTGCTGATTTTGATCTGTTTTCTAAAGTTATGTTATTCGTTGCCTTCAGCGTTGGCTGCATTGAGTTTATTCAGCAAATGTTTTTCTTTTTTGAGTTTATTTCTGAATAATTTTTATCAATATTTGAGAGGGCAGACGACATTTGTAGTGTTATTGGCAATCTCTTTTTTTGGCTATAGGTGATAATAATACATTGGTATTTTCTTCTTTGGATCATATTAAATTAGACCTCATAGTCAGCTGAAGTTAATTGAAATTATTAGTTCATAATATTATTATTATGGAACTAGTCACACTACATTTATTAATATTAAAGTGATTTCTATAAAATTTCTGAAATACTTTAAAGTTCTTAGCATTCTTAGTATCCGTGTACTTGAATTTAAGATCTAAGTTGCCTTATCACATTCAATTGCTCCGTCCAGCCCAAAACTAGTCAAAAAAATCCTAATAAAATACACATAAGTAAACCAAGTCTATCCCAGTAAATGACAGACCCATACACTTAGACCAAAAACACTATCTACTAAAGTCTAGATCAAACATAATAAAATATTCTCATCCACTTAGTTTTTCTTTACTAAGTAACTGAGGCACACATAAGAACAATAAGCCTAGTGTTTACAGAATGTCCGAGCACTATTTTCGACCTCAAAACCGGCCTTAGAATTCTCTGACAACCCATTTTCGGGCAGAGAATTCTCATTTTAAATGTCAGGTGGTTTAAAAATAAAGGTGTACTCTTGGTGAGGGTGATACTTCACATTGAGTTGAGTAAATATAAGGTTCAATTTAGTAAGTGCCCGGAGCATATGGTTTTTTTATAAGATAATGCTTTCATGTTTGGTAATCTTTCAGTTTTAAGTATAAAACAGAATTTAGGTATTGCCATAGCATCGACATTAAGTAGAACTACTGACTCGAGTCTGTGCGCAGTGGCAAGTACGTGTATACTACATATTGTTAAAAAGTAGTTTATTTTTCCACTGCAACTCCTGAAAGACAGAATCAACAGTGACCATTCACAGAAAAGCACCTAAAATATTTAAACTAAACGAGTCTGGTATCAGCATCCCTGTCTGGCTCTTGGACGAAAACAGTGTCAATAAATTAATAGAAGAAGCTTAAGGCGCTACCTCGAGCAAAACGCCGCGCTAGCCGTTTTTCGGTTTTAGGAGCTATCTACTCGTTATTTAAAAAGTAGGTTAAGTATCAATTAATAAAAATGCATTAAATTTCTACATAATATTGATTCTAAAATGGTAGATTTAATAAATTTTTTTGTTTTATATGTTTCACTAATCTCCTTCCAACAAAACCATTTAAATGAGAAATAATTATTGATAGCATGCATCTCCTCGTAAGTGTTCATTATTTATTTTTTGTACTAACACTAATGGATAGACAATTTGATAACGAACATTTTGTAAGTTTTTTTTTTTTAAAACGATAATATTAGATTTTATAAAGATTTTATTCTAAAATCTGGGCGTATTCACTACTGTAATTTATGCGCCACCAGTGCCGCTAGGCCAATAGGAATGCTCATATCTTATGCTGATTTTTTGATCAGGGTGCGGCCTTAATATAATAAAAACACTAAACACTGCCTGTATGATATACGCTGTGCCTTATTCAATATTTATTTTATAAATGGGTCCTTGTGTACTTACTGACGTTGGTTCTCTAGTCTTTTACCACGAAATGCTGACATATATCCACGTATAAAAGCTTACGTTTATCGTAGTTAGTGTCCTATATGTAGTTAAGCAGACTAGAACATCGACACCTAGTTTTACCTAAACGCCTGCTCGGCAAGTTTAGGTAGAACTCATTAATCAGATTCTTCAGGTCTGAAAATTTTAGACGTAAAGGAAATTGCTTAGCTTTTTTTGGGCAAAGGGTTTTTGTTCTATTCTCTTTTAATATAAAATTATGTTATACAAAGACTTTACTTAATTTTGTTTCGTTATGAGTTATGATTATGTTGAGCTGGATTTACCAAAATTAGAATTAGATACTATGCGAACAAAGCCGTAGACAACAGTCAGCTATTTCTTTATTTAGAGATCATTTTATATACTTAATCGGTCACCTATTCAACACCGTAAATATAACAACTTTCATAACGAACATCAAAAGCAATCAGGTGTACAAAGATTCAGCTGCGAATATAAATATCCATCAACTCTTCACTCACCTGAAAATTTCTGATAATCATAGATTAAACGAACATCTGTAGTCTCGATGTAACGAACACTTTTAGAGGCTGTTTTCACATAGCTAAGGACGGCGTGATTGAGTAAATTAGCAATGGCGGCTTCATTAAAAATCTTCTAGAATCACAGGCCAAAAGTTTGTATTAGAAAGTGGGTATACCGCATCTTTATTAGTCTTGCCGAATAATTGACAAATCTATAGACAAAGACGCAACTACGTAAAGTAAGAATTAAGACAGAGACGTAGCTACTCTTTTGCTTTTCTGTCGGAGGAGTTACATAATACTATCATCAGAAATCCATATCCTATAATTGGCGTGGGCTGCTGTGGATCTCCACGTTTACTCAGAGCGCAAATGAAAGAGTATGACAAAAGTCGTAAAATAATGCTTGGTATACTATTAATATATTCATGTTTTTGTTTTGTATTTTTCTTTAGCATGTGTGTATATACGTATATGTTATGGGTGGCAGTTTGTGCGATCTAAAACCTTTTTGCTTTGATAATGTTACTTCCGCATGTATATATTTCGCGCTATTTATTTGTCGTTATGTAGTATATTTTATGGTTGTAATTAATTACAGCCTACGGGTTTGTTCCTATAATGTGGCTTATGTACTGAATATATAATTTTAAAAACTAGGATGCTATTAAATATTAGCTTTTACGTGGAGCTATTAGCCAGGTACCCTGAGGTTATATTTTACTTTGATGTTATCCTTATTAAATGCGTTATTGGAAAATGCACGGTGCGTTGTTTGTTGTTCTACGTGGGCGGAGCAGAAAGGAAACTAGCATTCACTCTAATTATTAACATTACCTTCTAGGTAAATATATCAGTTCCTCGACCCAAATCGAAAAATTTGGTTCCAAGATCTTTCGAGTCCACAACGTACGCGTAGGTGGGCTCATTATGATTTGCCTTACAGTCTCCTTGTGGGAATCGAACTTTAGAACTTTGCAATTGGCAAACCAGCTAGAAGTAAATTAACACTTAACACTATTATGAATGTTTGAAGAAGTTTCAGCATTACTCATGAAACTATAAAATTTACTTATTCCGAAAGATGTCTGAAGCCTGAAATCTGACGCCAATCTTGCCAAGGGGTTTCGTGTAATCAGTTATTGGGTTAAGGAGTTGTGATAAAGCAGTCACTCCGTTTAAAATACTTGGTTCAAGCTGCATCCGGTTAAACTGGAGTTTGACCTTAATATAATGGAAAAAGCTACCTATAAAGCAGATTGAACTTATCTAGATTTAGTGAAACTAGCCGATCGAAGCGTATCTACTATGTACTAGAGAAATAATGTAGCATGAAATAAAAATGTATCGGGGGTTATTTAAATTTTGAAATTTTATTTGTTAATATTGCAAAGATTTAGAACCATAAGAATCTTGCCATAAGAACTCAGAAAATAGCCATTCACCATGGTGATAGTGAAACTGACCAAGAGGATTTATTTTATCATTTCACCATTATGAAAAATTCCAAAGTACAATGTAGTAATGCTGGGTTGATATGCGCCAATCCCAAACAATTTGGACTTAAGACATTCATAAACATTGATGTAATAATATCACTTTTTATGTATCTAATGGTTTTCTAAACACGACCTAAAAATAAAAGTTAGGCCGTTTTTACACAAATTAAAACTCTTAATTAAACTTGAAAGAAAATATAGTATTTTATCTTCCCTCGCTAATTAATTTGAAATTGATAGCAAAACAGCAGCATTAATTACTCCCAACTCGTAACATCAAAGGAAATTCATTGAATTTTGTTGAGCATCAAATGGAGACATTACTTTATAGTGTAAGATTATGCCTTTTTATGTGAACTTTGGTTGGCAGAACTTTAAATATTTTAGTAACTTTTTGATAGATAAAACCATTTCATTTAGATGAATATTTACTGGAACATGAATCTTTTACAGATCTGCCTTAGTTTTGGACTCTCTTTTGGTGCCCTTGGTTTTGCAAATGTTTAAAAGTATGTGTAATAACAGCTGATTGTCTGGAATGCTGCATGCCTACCATAGAATTACTAATTACCTACTATGAATTACTTTCTTGGTACACAAACCAGCTATTTCCTAGCTGCTTTCAAGCTTTCAAAACTGCAATTTTGCAGCTAGCGTGCAGTTCAAATGCAGCCCATATGTTTAAGAGCCATAAGAAAAGAGGTTTTAAAGTCACTATTTGGCAGTTCTCATGTTTTTTTACCCCAAATGGTACCAAATTAACACCGTAACTTAAATAAGTCTTAACTCCAACCTTTGAAGTAAACTTATCCAGAACGTGCCTATCTAGTCCTACTTTCTATCTGACATAACAACTCCTCCGTTACTTCAATTTACTCGTACAAAGTTGTGACTGAGCTAGCTCACTGCTAATTAGATGATACAATGTTTTTACTTAGATGCCGCTGTGAACGCTGGCAGTTTACGTCGGTCTGGAACTTGATATTAAAATGTTTAAACGTCTCTTGTAATAATATGAAAGAAATTATGTATAAAACCTAAGGATTTTAATTTAGCCTACTTTTATTATGTACCTAGTCCTACTGCCTCTTTTGTCGTTAAGTAACTTTGTGTGTAAACTTTTTACGGTAGGACACTGTCTCCTGCAACACAGTTTTTACTAGCGCTGAAGACAGAGGATTCCAGAAAATCATGTTCTTTTTTTATGATACTTGTTTTTTTTACTAACTTGTATTGATCCACAACTGAGCAAAGGTTTCCCAATAGTTTACTTAAAAAACATTTTCATTACAAACTACTCATGTTACCTAAGTTGGTATGAAACGAGTACTTTACTCGTATCATACCACTTGTATTATGAAAATATCAGTAAGTTTTATTCCCGCCTTAAGGAGGGGTTAAACTAAACTATAATAAACATTTTCTTAGCAAGATAACTTGCATTTACGTTGGTGTCGTTTGCTCTGGCGCGGGCGCTATGAATCTCTCGCGAGGTTGATTCTTAAGTAATTGGAACAAACTATCACTTAAACTTTGGACTTGAGCACTGTTTACATGATGCTGATTTAGTGCTGGCCAGTTTTTCTGTCTGCAGTTAATATTTTTGTTACGTATCTGTGTGTTTGCGTAAGAATTGCGTTATTTCAATGATTTATCAAAACTTTTTTATGCAATTAATAGCGGTTTTGAGATTCCTAAGGAGCTAATTCATCTAGCATACAGACGGACAGACACAACAATGGTGCAGTACCACATTAAATTACATTTTGCATTACATGTTTTTAATCATGTCACATTCAAAAATGATTTGACGCATATTTTTCGTACTCTCAAGTCCACACTCTTAGAGGTCAGTTAGTTCAAAACCCTCTTATTTAGTTGATTACAGTGATTAGTGACCGGGCCGCCTGCTTCATCGCCGGCTTCTTGCCACACGTTGTACTGTTCCCCGAATTATCACTTCGGTGTTTTTATTGTAGGTTTGTATTATGGGCATATATACGAAAATAGAAGCTTTCATTATGCTTTATCAACTGGATAATCGAAGAGTTTTTGAGATTGTGAGAGATTTTTTTTTGTGTAGTTTATTGTGTACCTACTTTTTAAAGACTTTGTCATAGGTACCTCATTATGAATGAGCTAAATAGTTTTAGTGAAAACATATTTTATCTATCTGCTCCATGAAATTCATTACGTTATCTCATTTACACCATATTCATATCATATGAGCCGAAAAATGTCTATTGTTTGGTGAAGGCTAACTTTCCAATGACTGTTAGCGATTTTAGCAGTCGTCTGGTTTCAAATCAAATAAATGAATATATGAAGAGTATAGAACGCCCTTTGAGTCACAGTATAAGTGTTTCAAGTCAAGAAAAACTCATGCGAAATAATAAAAGACACCCAAACTTATTTCGATGACGGACGGACGCTACAAAACCAGCAATCATAAAATTAACCCGTCTGTCTGTAAGCGTGTCTTCACTGACTACCAGATATTTATCGTTCGACGGATTTCGGTATGCAATCTTCTTCGCCTTTTTATTCGTTGTAACTTGTTATTAAGAGCTTGGCAGGCGGTGTCGCCTCTATTGCCATCGACATGTTAAAACGTCTCCTAATGTGCAAGATTAGAAAAAGTAAACTAAAGCGTTCTGTGGTTATATATATCTAGGGGGACAGAGTTTTTGCGATGAAATGTTCCCACAACACGTGCGACGCGTCAACGTGTCAGCGCGTTTTCACACATGGTTTAAAAATTGCATCTACAAATGAATAGTTTCTGATTTCTATGAAAACTCATTGCTGCAAAAACCACTGTGACCATGAGTGAGATGGTTCTAGCCTGCTATTTTACTAATAATTTGAAATTTCAAATAGTGTTAGTTCGGCAGTTACATGTAATTTTGATAAAGGTCAATGGCAGAAACCCATACATTGTTTTAGCTGAGATTAAATTCCTACGATTCTAACTGAAAAATATCTGGTTTAATTTAGGGTCATCTTCTGAATTAATTTGTGCAAGAATGTTTGTCCAAGAATGCCGAAAATAATAGATATTCAGTCATGAACTTTTGTAGGTTATGTCTGGGTAACTTTAAATTATGTGTTTAATAGGCAATATTATTACAATTTCGTGGCCGTAAAAGGGCAATATTGCATTAGTATTTCCCTTTCCTAGGTATTTCAGCATGAAATGTTAAATATACTTTTTGGACTTACTGTATATTTATTTATTAAGCTACTTTGACGTGTATAACAACCAAGTCAACAACCAAGCCACATTTTTTTTGACTTGGATACTAATCTTTTTACCTATCATTAATTGAAAATAAGTAATTAATTTATTTCTACTACACTACAGTGTCTTACCTACCTGCAAGGACACCTAAACTTAGACATAGACTATATTGTTAATTAATTTTCTCTGTTTTATTATAATAACAAAGACAATAGTGATATACTTACTACAGTCACTACTTGTCACTTGGCAGAACAAGTTTAAAATGGCAACACTAAGCTTATGAGAGTTAAAGAAAAGTTAAATAACTTTCATTTTGAATGTTTTTTTTTTCCGTGATGAATCAGTTAATGTTATACTTTGAAAAAACGTAGTCAATTAATGGAATTTATTTCGTATATAACTCACTTTCAGACGCTCAAATTTAATTCAGCTAAGATTTCGCCATTGTTCTTTGAACATGTCGAAAGTAAAAGATATAAGACAGAATATAGCCAAATAATGAACAAATAACAACTTCTTACAAAAAAGAAAAAAAATATAATGCATAAGTTCAGTATGGCAAAAAAAGAACAGACTCTTTCAGCAAACTACAAAAGTGAGACGTCGAGAGTTAAATTCCTGACATAAAACTTCATTTTAAAATCAACTATGTAAGTAGTCCTATTTAGCTTTTGCCCTAGCTAACGTCAAAAGACATCCCATTAATATAAATTACGGCCTCAAAATTACTCTCAAACATAATAATAATTCCTATCTCTCGGCTTCCATACAAACGTGTGAAAACATACGCACTTATAGACACGCTTCCCGTTCAGGCGAGTGCAAGTGCACTCGCCTGAACGGCATTTGCTTGAGATCGCCGTACGTAGGTACACGTCTTTGCATACATTTTTGGTATTTTTAAAGGTTCTGGAGGGGCTCATGGCAAGAAATAACGGTCGATCACAGGTTAAATTACAAATACAATACAAATACAAGCTTTGGTAGACTGAAACTCCATGTAAAATACTGATATTCTGCATGTAGTTAGACTGGAACTGGACACCACCCAACTTTCTGTATCTATCTTGTGTCATTCCCCATGTTACACCAATCCCAATTTATATAACAATCATACCTACTAATTTGCTAATGGAAATGGCTGTCAGTCATGTACTAAAACTGGTAGTACTTGGTAATTAATTCAATTTGTCACAGTTCGGGATGCTCCAGACGAACTGACGTGCATGATCTGTCGCTGCGTTTGTCTTGTCAATTATTATCACCTTGTTGCCGTTTGGGAGTTGTTCGATTAATTTGAATATCTAACGTGTTGGAGAGAGATTTAGTTTTAATTACTAAATAGGCATAGAGGAGGAGAAGAGTGGCTAGATATAGTCAGCAATGGGAGATATTAGAGGCTCTCTGTACCGAGAGATACAATATTTTTAGACAACAACAATAAAGGTTTAGGATAAAAAGCAGATTGATTAGTTGATTGATCGAAGGAGGCATTGGTACATTTATTGATGCCTCTTCGCATTCAGCATTTTTTATTTAAAACGATTTAACTGCTGTGGTCATCCCATAGGTAATGGTTATAAACACTGATCTCAACAGTGAACTGCTGAATATCAAGAAAAATTACGAACAAGAAAAATAGGTTTATTCTAATGTATCCACCACTTGTGAAACAAGTGGGCCCTAATTATTCAGTTAGAATCTTATTGGGGTATTAGTAGATAAAACGTCCTTTTCCTCCTATTTTCGAAAATTATGCATGGAAAATAAGACGGATGGGAACCTGAAACACAACTTGGCGAAATTCAAAGCTAATCAATTGAACATCAGGCATTCGGCAACAGACGCGGACGGCTCCCGAAAACGGTGTGATTAATTAAATTTCACATGACGTCACGTCTGTGACGTTGGCAATTGGGTTTAAATTATGTTTAATTGGCTCGTGGTATTCTGCTCTAATGATGTTAAGAGTTTCGTGTTTTTAGGAAATATTGAATTTAAATAAATATTGAATTAAGTTTTACGTTTATTAAATCTGAGTTGAAGGTCAAGTATGCCAAATAAGGGAACTAATGAGTTTATTTTTTGTTTAATAGATCCTACAAACATTTTGACAATGGTCGTTTCATATTATTTTTCATGGAAATCTTAATTGTGCCTATAGATAATCTAAAACTCTTATCTAAAAGACTTGCAGTTACACATTGCAATGCTATTTTAGTATGCATCAATGCAACCATCAATCTACTCCACTCTTATTTGTCATAGGTACATGATAAAATTGCCGCGTTGTCTGTCTGTAAATACCTTCTGTAGTTTAAACGAAGTTGTAATATAAACCGTACTTATGTTTATCGCTACAGACCAACTATTCCCTAGTTTTTTCAATAATTATTTGTAATTAAATCTTATCTTCCTTGTAACAAGATCTAAAATCGCGTAAGACTTCGCCAGTTTCCAACCAATAATTATGCAGTCACTCATATCAAGCATTTTATTTTTTTCTGGGCATTTAATTTAGCTCGCGGGCGTATTTTACTTTCCTGCCACTTAATTGTCAGCTGCTCCTACATTAATATATGGAAAAATTACCGTTCAGTAGTCTTCAAAAGTCATTACTTTTATGTAGTTTTAAAATTAATGAAGGGTAAGATGGATTCAAGTGTCTGATTTTGTAAAAGTAAACGAGGATTCAACTTAAGTATCACGGAAGCTTTTATCTCTGTTACTTGGTGGCTACTTACTTGCATGAGGCGATGTCTGTGCTCTGATTTAATACGTCATCGAAGAACTACTGTTAGTGACGAATACTTTATTATACTTACTGTAGTAAAGCTAAATGTGTAAGCAACAGATGATCGACATAGTAGTTTTGTAAGAAAATCTGTAAGAAGCTGACAGTTGTGATTGAACGTCAAAAGACTGAATATCGAGCGACACTTACGACCCTCAAAAATGGAGAAAATCTGTCGGAACTTTTCAAATCCAAACATGTGTAGGGAGCCTTCACCCTGCTGTGGACGATTATCTGCTGAAATCATGATGATGACGCAATATTAAATAGTTTAAAAAAACATTGTTAACCAAAATCATCACCGAAAAAAACAACCCTACCTACCACAATTCATTTCCATTGACGCTATCTTTTCTTTCCCCAGGTAAGTTCAGTAAGCGTGCTGAGTGGATCTTGACTCCGGGAGCTGGATAAAGGTTGTGTCTTTACCCTTCCGATTGAGCTGGGACACCCTTAATTTCTGCGGCGTTTGTTTGCGAGGTAGGAACGGGAGGGGTTGACGTTAGAATTTTGTAAAGTACATAGTTAATGCAATAATTATGTTGTAGTTTTGAAGAATTAATATTTTCGATCATTAGTGCTTCAATTTTGTTGTCAACTGTAAAATCCAACTGCGAAATGCGTTTTGTGGCCAATATATTTAGACTTTTTTTTAAGAAAATACTGAAAACTAATTTTCGTCGTTTAAATTAAAAAAAAATACCTCCATAATATTAGTTTGGATGAGAACCCAATAAAGTGAGCTTCAACAAGGCTTCGTCGCCTGCTTCTCAGCTCTTGTGAAAGGTTGGTGTTACTAAGGCAATTCCCGGTGTTTGCGCCTAAGTAAGTGTCGATTGTATTTGTAACGTGCATGAAAGTAAGAGGAAAACCAAGGGATATTAATAAAGGCTTGTTTTGAATCCTATCCCCTTTCCTCTCCCGTTCACCCACGTTTGCCTATGGCACTCAGTGATATTGTAGTTTTCTATGAGTAAAAGAGTTTTTGTAATCGGATCGTCCTACCTGGAAATACTTTCTACAAACAAGAAATAAGATTGTCACTTTATTATATTAGTTCAGCAAAGATGCTTTAGACCGGGCAAATATCATTCATATATTTTTCCGTCAGGGTTTAAAATTGTTAATTGTTTGAAAAAACACTAAAGATTCTTCTAAATATTTGTAAGTTCGTCTGAGTAACAAGATAAAAAACAGAAAAAAAATAATGCGTCTAGTCTAAAGACCAAAGCAGAGGGTTTAATATAGTTTGTTTGTTTCGCCAAATCTCGTATGGTTTTGCAGGTTGTGTCGCGTCAACCATAGCACAGACAGTAGTTTACTGACCAAATTCTAGATCAAGATTTTAGACCAGGGTCAACAACCGTCAATCGTTTCGCTGAACTACTAACGTAGTTTGACAGTATGCTACGCATAACAATTAGTTCAGCTCATCGCTCGGTCTAAAATAATCCTTAAAAACCTTGTTTCTGTGAAACGAATTAACGGGCATTTGGCTTCAAGTCGACATATTGGCACCATCTTCCCTAAGTTTTTCTCAGAAAACCGTATTACCTTCATTCATCGTTTTGTAGTACCACGTCCCGTTTCAATTCAAACCTTTGCCCTCGGATAGGGTAAAGAGCATGCTTGGGTGACAAGGCTGGCGCGAGTTTGCGCCCATACTGAAGTGACTATGGCGGGCGTCTAACGCTAAGCGACTGAGTGGCCTCGCTAGCGAGCGATCGCCTATTGTACCCTGAAGAGACACGTCTAGCCTCTACTGCCCACTACAACAACTCGCGATGCACCGTGGTCACCTAATCGCACCCGCACTCGCCACTATCTCCAAGCGTTCAATGTGGACAAATCCTTAAGCGGCTTCCCAGAAATTTTCCTGACGGTTTCAGAATGTACCTATGTACAAAATATAAAAGCTTTTTACATGTCAACAACCCGTGTTTATACGTCGGGTTTCGTAGATCGAAAACAAATGGGATTCCCATCAATCATTTACATTGAAATGAATTCCCTTCAATAGAACAATTTCTGTTTGTGAATATTTTAACTTGTTGTTATCTTTTTTGTTGGATGTCTGAATCTCTTACGTTGTAATTTTATGTCGGGTTTATAAGTCTCGTTCCACATTTAATTTATTGAAATCCTTTCAATAAATTAATTGTGGATCGAGACTTGTGGCGATTGTGGTTTTGAAATGTTCGAGTGTGACGGTGAATTCTGATGTCTCCTTTCCACTTTTTATGTCCACGACAAGACAACCACGATCAGAGGCGTACGTTTTCGTAAGGAATTCACTGGGTGCAGGCAACGTAGCTTATCTGATCAGACTGGGTAAGTTGTTGTAGCAATGTTTTGGAAGAGTCTTATATGTCCAGCAGTGGATGTTTTCTGACTGAAGTATGATGTTATGATGTTGCATATTCCACTGGACTTCATAAGAAAGGTACCTTAATATCTTTGCAAAACTGGGTGGTCTAGCCCCCCACTAAGTCAAACACAGGAATGTCAAACGTCGTCTTTATGAGGGTCCTAACATATTATGACCTATTTTTTTTTTTTTTTTTTTTTTTGGTCTAGCTCCGTCAACGTAATTGACGTCTATTTAAATCTGTTCTCATTCATACCAGTTCTCGCTTTTATGCCTCTCGTACTTCTATTCCTCATTCTATATCTTTCTATCATTCTTCTCCTGCCAGTCCAATGGGTGGGGACTCCCATTTTACCTACTACCTAGTCTCTACTTTATTTGTATCTTTATTAATTCTTAAATTAGGGAAAATAAGTTCTTCAGCGTGTTCTATTATTATTGTGTTCTTAATCTATTACAGTTTTTTATTTTCATGTTTTAACTACTAATTACTTATATCCTAATTACAAACTTAATTTACTTTCTTTAATATATGTATCTTAATTCTACTTACTTTTTTATGTTTACATATAATATACAATTATATCTATGAAACAAAGATTTATACCTCTGTTTTGTTTCTACTTATTACAATATTTGCTATTTTAACACAATATTTTAGAAATTTCTCTCTGTTTTTACCGCTCATTATTTCTGCAATGTTACATTCTTTTAATTCTTGTTGTATTTCCTGTTCCAAGTTAAACCTCTCAACTACGTGTGCAGGACAGCTTAATAGCACATGTGGAACTGTCTCGCTTACATCGGGATCGCAGATGCACGATGAGTTCTCCTTACACTTGAAGCGATTCAAGTATTCGGAGAACCCACCGTGCCCCGTCAGGACCTGCGTGAGCACGCCTGTTGGCCGCACCTGTCTTATAATGCGAAAAGCCGCGATGGCATCGGGAAGAAACATTTTCGTCACCGAGGCAGTCTCGCCAGACACATATCTCCGATTCCACTCATCGAGCGATCCCAAACGGATCTGGCGTTAATGAATGAAATCGGACATTGGTCATAGTCCGGCTTCCTCCGTGACGATAATGCTGCTTTCTTCGCCAGCTCGTCCGCACGCTCATTCCCCGGCAGGCCCGCGTGGGCCTTGATCCAGAACAAAGTCACAACTTTGTTCTGTTTCAGAGCCTGAGTCAGGTTGGTTCGCGCTCGGACTGCCAGGGGATGGAGAGAGCCATGGTCTGTAAGCGACTGCAATGCTGACATTGAGTCGCTATACAAACCATAGCTCATCTCTTTGCGCTTGAGGATTTCATCCGTTGCTTTGCAAATAGCCAGAAGTTCCGCTTGGTAGACTGTGCAGTACGCGGCGAGGCTAAGTTTGAGGTTCCGGATTTCACCTTCATTATCCCATAAGGATAATGCGGCTCCGACTTTCCCCTCAATCCTGCTGCCGTCAGTGAATATTCGCACTGCCTGCACGTTGTTGCTGTCCACAAGCTGTTGGTCTGCCAAGCACATGAACTCCATGGCCATTTGTTTGGCAGGGTGAGACGTCTCTGCAAATCTCACGGCACTCTCAATCTCCCGGTCTCCTGGCACAAACCGGGATGACCCTCTCCTTGCTTCATACATGGCGGCTGCCTCTTGTATGCGCAAGTCTAGAGGTAGTATCCCAGACAGTACCAGTGCCGAGTTTAGAGAGACAGTACGATAAGACTTGCAGAGCTTCTGGACGAAACCTCGTTGGACGGAGCCTAGGGCCTTCCGCATCCCAAGCTTTTTCACGGCGGGAGCCCAGGCACCAGCCGCGTACGTAACAACTGGTTCAATTACGGCGGTATATATCGTGCGGATGACTTCGGCGTTTAACCCCCAACTAACCCTGGCCGCTCGAGATAGCTGCTTGTAGAGTTCGGCAGACCGTTTGCAGACGTTCGCCAAGTGGGCGTTGAAGGTCAACTTACTGTCGATGATCAACCCCAGTACTTTCATTTTGTTGACCATTTCAATGTTGACTCCGGCCATGCTCAGGGCCGGGGTATCGTACTTCAGCTTGTTAGTTATCACCATCGCACAGGTTTTATGAGGTGCAAATCTAAGCTTATTTCGGACACCCCAGTCCTGAGCACGGGCGAGGGCTGCATTGGCTTTTCTGGTGACTTCCCCAGCCGTGTCACCATCCACCACCAACATTATATCGTCCGCAAATGCCTGGACAAAGTTTCCATCTCGGTCTAAATCCTTGAGCAATGGATCCAAGACAAGGTTCCACAATATTGGACCGCCAATAGACCCTTGAACACAGCCTTTATTTGTTTCTCTTGTACAGTCTTCCCCGGCATATCTCACCCTAACTTTTCTGTTGTCGAGGTAACTAACGGGCACTTTTCCTCAGCCAGTCTGACCTTGATAGCTGGCCACCATGCGCTGTCGAAGGCACCCTCTATATCTAATGACACCAGGACAATTAGCTTCTTTAGCCTCAACTTGTCCTGCACTTGTTTCACCAGCGTATAGAGGGCGTCCTCGGTTCTCTTCTGGGGCATAAAGCCAAACTGACGAGTACTGAGCCGCGGTACAAGCTGCCATTTAATCCGTGCTACTATCATCCTCTCAAGGACCTTCCCCAAGACCGGCAGTAGGCCTATCGGTCTGTATGACTTGGGGTTCATGTAGTTTTCCTTGCCCGGTTTTCTGAGAACGACCACCGTAGCCTCCTTCCAGATGTCCGGAAAGTGCGCCAACTCTAGGCATTTGTTATACAGGGCAAGGAAAGTGTCCGGGTCCTGGTAGATTGCTCGACTACAGATATCGGCCGTAAATCCATCCGCTCCGGGGGCTTTCTTCGGATTGAAACGCTCCACGGCTGTGTTCAGCTCCAGCGGCGTAAACGGCGGGTCATGATATTCACCATGCTGCCACTCGTTTACTCGACTGGCAGCTGCCCTGGTGAGCCTGTGGTCCGCGTTGTCATCTTCTGCTGTGTCCCTAGGATAGAATGTGTTGGCTAGTAGGGCAACCGACTCTTTTGGGTTTAAGAATACACCATCGTTAAGTAGGGTCTGATCTTCCTTTCTCCTGGCGGTCCTTCTAATGATCCGGTATATCCCGTCCCATACTCCCTCGCGGTTCTGTTTTCTACAGAATTCCTTCCAGCTGGTGGTCTGGGCTTGTTTTGCCTTGCACTCATACAGTTCTTTCGCTTTCAGGTACGTGTCCACGACCTTCGCTCTTCGGACCGGTGCGGCGTTACGGATGCGGTTCTTCTTCCTGGCGACATCCTTCTTCAAGGCAGCGAGTTCCTCGGACCACCATGGGACAGTAAGCTTTACTTTATTTATAATTTTTGTGATAGCGCTATTATGACCTATTAACAGGCATCACGTTATCACTCCACATCAAAATGATAAGTTATGTGGCACGCTTCATTTAAGTTTGTAGGATGAAATCATACCAAACAGACACTCGTATAATAAAAACACTAACTCCGTAGTACACCAGTCCGTCACTCTTGGTGGGACTCCCCCGGTAACACGATGAATTACACGCTAAAGGAAGCCTTCCTCTGACAACTTCCTCACATCCATCAATCGGAGGAGCAGCCTGACTGAGCTGAGGACTCGCCTACAAATGATGGACTTACTTTAAAGAGTTCGTGATGATTCACATAGAATTTGCAAAGTATTTACGGAAATAATTTTAATAGGCAGAAGTATTTTCTTAAACCAGAAGACCATTATTACATACGCATTTTTAAATTTTTGTAATATTATGTTAAGTTGTTAAAGTCACATCTTCTAGGACTCCAGTGATCTACTTCTTAATTTGTGAAGTGATCTACACTTTAATTTGTGAGGTTTGATACCAAAACATTGTGATACTCATTGCAGAAACTTTGAAGGCCAAAAGTCTAAAATGTGTTAAGAACCTAAATATCTGATCTGACAGATCAATTCAACGTTACAATTTATTTCAAGGGCTGTCGTAAACCACTTTTCCCTACTTCCAAAGCCCAGACTTTTACCCAAAAGACCTATCTCAAGGCTCCCTGTATACCTTTCACTTTTAGAACTGACATTTAGGTTCCGTATCTAGGCACTCAGTCTTATTGAACCAAAGCTGCAGCTAAAGTGACAGTTACACGGGCATATTAAATTGGCTCAACAAAACGGTATTCTAACAACAATTCAATTTGTGTTATACTATTGTATAAACAAAAAAAATAAACAATGTATGTTATAGAAAAAGGGTTTTTTGATGAAAAGGTCCTGGCCCCTTGTCGGTTGTGTTCCGATGGCGAGGAGTTTAGAAGGTCCACTACAGAACCACTAGAGATTGTCATTGTCATGCGAAAATTCAGCGAACTCGTAATACATTGTTATTTACCAAGGCATCACAGTAGCTTGTCTTTATTCACCACTCTCAAAGAAAGCTGTTAGCAAGAAGTATTATCGCGCGATAACATCAAATGCTTGGTAGCAACCTGGGCCTCTCTATCGTAAAATCTAGCCAATATATAGCTCATAACGGTGATGCGGCAGCCCTCGGACATTTGGCATGTATTGGCCGCGCATTTCAGAGCCAACTGTACCTTTCTGTTTGGAGTCTTGGACGCGAGTCCCCGAGAGAAATATCTCGCACCAAAGACCCCGTGACGAGCAAAATTGCACCCGTGCCCACTAGTAGCTGTAGCGATGAAGTCCGCACAGCGACCCGCTTGCAGACATTGAGGGTCAGCTGCATCTTTCAGAGATAGATAACAAAGGATTCCTAATCATGGTAAGAGCGAAACCCACAGATCCTAACTTTTAGTAGGAAAACACCAGGTTTTTATTTAGTAGGAGTCTGAATCTAACCTAAATTTTTTCCGTGATTTTCACTATGAAAGCAAGGCTGTTCAAAGATTTACTAAAAATAAACCTTCTGTCTCTTCAGTGTGTTAAGTAGTTACGTGGGTAGAGACGATATACAAAGATATATTTTATTCATTGCTTAATATTTCATTTATTTTTATGTGGGGTTGAGACTAAGGAAAAGTACGGTTATGCCAGCTGGCAGAATGAGTTTTATTATAGCTCTTGAGCTTATTTACTTATATGTTACATACATTTATTATACGTATATGTGGGCTGTACTCGGTAAAGAAAAATGGTCTCGAAATGTAGCCGATAGAATTGAAAATTAACTATTGAATTAATTGTATGATTTTAAATTAAAGTTCATTCATAATATTACATTACTGCAGCGGCCAGCAAAAGAGGCATGAATGGACGAACGTGTAAATGTGGGCCGAGGCGAAGCTAAGCGCGACCAGAAAAATGAGTATTAAATTTCACTTGATCTATTTCTGTAACTAAGTTTTTTACAAACTGATTATTATATTGTTCGTACCCTCTCCACACACGCAAAAGCACGTATATTCACAAAATTTCATAAAAATTTCACGGACGTTTTCGGAATAATTCATCTCTTTCCACACACTTGCGTTCTGAGTCGCTTGTAATGCACTTAATATAATGCCGGATAAGTGTTGTGACACTTTTAGTGGCAAAGAAGTGTTATCTCATGGTCGTGAGGGTTCAAAAGTGGCTTTGATCAGATAATAGTAAATAAGGTTGGTATTGTTATTGTGTAAGGGCATTTCGAGGGAGGAATTTCATTGTTTGTGAAAGGGTTTTTAGGTCATAATTTGTAGTATTAGAAGTTACGTGACCTTTAGAGCTATAAAGAGCAGCTTTTCTATAAAATAACCAACCAAATTGCACACAACCAATATCAATAAACACTCTCCTCGCCACCAGCTATTTCTGATAACCCTAATCATTGAAATTCCTCTATCTCTATCTAATCATAAAAATTAACATCCAAGTATCCAGCCACTTAACCGGCATCAAGTTGAATATCTAATATCGCTAACAGTTGTCTAACTTTAGTTTTGACATAAACCACGTTCGACGTATTGCCCTATCTCGCCATCTTTGGTACGTAAACCGTGAGATCAGATTTAATTCTAACTTACTTGTTGTACACTTCAGGCTAAAGATGTAGCAGTTTGAAAGATATAATTAAATGAAATCAATGCCGTGCATTTGAGAGCGTTGCATTAACTTCTGAAAATAAAATCATAAAGGAAGATATTTTCCCAAAATCTGAAGGGAAATCATCTAATATTATCCCTTTATGTATTTTTTTTTTATTAAAAGCAATCACTCAGCGATAACTCAGGTCGGTGTTTTTGTGTGGGTAGTGTTATCAGTGCTGTGTATCACTGAAAGAATTCTCGAAATCGGGTCAGTTTTTCCTTCTTCTACAAAACAAACAGTTTTCCCTCTCTGTTATATCAGTTAAGATTATCAAACAGGCAAGCAATCTATGTCATGCTGAGAGAATTAAGACAATACAACAAGTGTTATGGCATCTATTTTATCACATCCTACTTGACATATAGCTGAAATATCTCAAGTGTTAAAATCACAACAAAATATAACACAGAATCCGTGAAATAAGAATTATGGTTTTAGTTCCACAGGTTAGCTCATTCACAAAAAGCTTTAAACGTGTTTTGAAAAACCGCACGCGTAAAATAGAAAATGAATTTAGTCTAGCATCTTGCGGAGGCGAAATAAACAATCAACAAATATCAACCTAGCTACAATCATTTGTATCGTTCGTTCGTTATTTTGTCAGTTCACTTTTTTGTTAAAAAGATTTTTCTGTGTATATAAATATTGAACTAACCTAGTAACTAGTTCCGTAGTAGTTGTTCCGGCTCTGGGTGTTTGTGTATGTGAGTTTATATGTTTGTAAACGCACCCACGATACAGGAAGAAATTCCTAGTGTCGGGCAACGTTTTTAAAAAAAAAAAAAAAAAACTACCTATTTGAAATTTTTTCGAACCTGTATCTATGGGCTTTTTTGCACACAATATTCCCTACCACTAGTTTAAAATAGTCAGAAGCCAGAAATTCAATCCCCACTCATGCCAAGGAGTATCCAGTAACTGGGTTTTGGAGGTCAGATAGGCGGTCGCTCCATGTTATTAATGCATGCACTTTAATCTAGAAGCCTAGGCAGATTCATTGATTTTCTTTGTCCATTTTCCTGTCAGTCCTATTTGATTCTACCTATCTGAATCTAAGTTAAACTTCGCAATGGTTGTTACCCCTTTACAATATGGTGTATAATGCCATCTCAGTTACTGTCCTATTGAAATGCAGTCATCGAGCCACAAAGTAATGGCTCACATAATAGTCACAATCGTTCACTCCAATATACGCTTCTGACATGAAAATATCCTGATTCTGAAAATTTTTACATCCCAACGTGTTATGAATCAAAAACAGCTGGTCACATTTATTTGATTTTCAGACCAAAGAATAAATCTATGTACAAATAAACGTTTAACATTTCAATTGCAACCGTTTTTAAAGAAAGTTTATATTCGATTAGGCTTGCATTTTATTGACAGTCGATATTTCTCATTTATTTTCATTGTAGTTCTTTCCTTATTTTGCGACATTGGATACGCTTGCTTCCGCGATAGTACACGGAACGTGGGATCGTATTTTTTTTTTGTTATTACAACATTTTAATGCTTTTGTCTTTGATTGGACTTGTTAATCGTTACTTTGAATAGTTTCTGTTATTTTTTGTGGCAGTATTTTTGTAACTGTTTGAGAATGAGGTTCTGGATACGATTGCCGGGTTGGATAGTCTATCCGTCTGGAATTTATCAGTAGGAGGCCGGATTATGGATTTGCGTTGATGGCAGTACACTCGCCCCATATCTGCTTTTGTACTGGTAGAAACTGCATATGAATTATGTCGGTTCGGGTGTCCGAGTGACTAGACAGGCAGCATGGTGATGACCAAACGTGCCCTGTCTGCGCCTAACACATATTTACCTATATATTACCACGTTAGAAATTGTTTAAGTGCCCCCGTATAAAGAAAGAGATAAAAACAGCACACAGATAGGACACTAACGTCACCTTGCTTACTAATAACACCAATTTGTAGCACCCACTTCCCTCCACCAATAGTGTTAATTATGGCCAAAGGGCTTAGGCGTTCATCGTAGAGTTTATTTGAAAGTCTGTTATTTAGGGAATGTTTACAGGTAGGACTAAAGTACCAATAAACGTAAATTGTCTCGTCTAATTGTTCTCTGAATTTATACCTATTAGGTTTTGACGCAAATGATAAAATATATAGGTACCCTTTCGTTTGCTAGTACAATAACGCGTAACATTTTATGATACGAGTACCTACCTAGCGTAGGTGTACGGGTGTTCTCGAATTGCTAAGTACCCTCAAAATATACGTTGTTGTGAACGAATAGGGTTTAGGGATGTAATAAACGTGAACAGTTTAAAAGTAATTGTTTTCCAACGTGACGCCTTGTGCCGCCAGGCCTGTAATAGTGGTCTTAAGGGTTGGACAAATGGTCTTTAGGGTTGGTCAAATATTTGTTTTCTAAATCACTATTTGCAGATGTCTTTTACTTTGGATGATGTGATGATGCCCTCTTGGCTTGGGTAGTATGATAATGAAATGTATTTTTGGAAGTGTAGACAGTAATAATTAGGTCTGAAAAACAGTTACGATTTTTCTTGTAAATGTCTTACGAAGTAGAAGTCGGAGAAAGCCTTTTTTAAGTCGAACATTAGTAGTTACTATATAATGTAGCATTATACCCGCCCTAACACATTCAAACACAACATGTTCATTTGCAAAAATATATAGAGTTTTATAGGGAAAGCCTTTTGTTACGTCTAAAATGCCTTTTGCCGCTAAGGCGAAGACTTTTGAGCACAAAGATATTGAGATGAAAAGGAGAGCTTTTGCGTCGTTTTCTTCGGCAGTTACAGACTGTTACTGACAGTTGTTATGGGGTGGATAATGGGCCGTGGCCTTCAAGGCTTAGTGACGGAGTTTACGGCTTTTGAATTAAGGGGTTTTGGTTTGATTTTTGTGTTTGGTGGAGTAGGTTTAGTGTCGTATATGGAAAGTGTTTTTGTGTTTGAGTTTTTGTATGTTTCCTCAATACTTTTCAAAAGTCATCACGCAAGTCCATTTTTTTTCTAATGGAATAGATTTGTCACAACATGCATTGATGCTGCTACGTAAGTATGTAGCCACAACATAAAAATTGGTGATGATATTATAAATAGCAACTCAGTATCAAAATGATCCTACTATAGAATCCCAATGCCACTATCCTTGTACTTTACTATTTAATTATAAAAACACTTAATATCCCAACCTCCAATTTCAACTTCCTGCATAGGTCTCAAGTTTGAACCCAAGTTAATTGACTATATTTAACATACAAAGAAAATTACTTACATACGAACGATACAAGCTTTTATGCGCAGGTAAAGTGAAAACTACTTATGAAGTTTATTATAAAGGAAAATAATAAGTACAGCTGTGGTTTAGGTTACAGGCTTTGTTGTTTTACTTTGTGAATGTATATTGGCTTAGCTATGAAAAAGGAAAAATGGTAGGGTTGAGAACATTATGATTTTTATATTATGTTACTTATGTAAGACAGTTTATTTTTTTCCTAAACTCAAAAATCCTAATTTAATTAAAGAATACAGGATGTAATGGAAAGGTGTGATCATAATTTATAAACTGCTTCTGATCTTGTTAAACAACAACTTTTTCTAAGGCAATTCACAATATTCAAGTGATACCAAATCTTATTCAAGTCTGTATCTATCAGATTCTTTTATTCATTAATTTTCTGTGTACTGCCTAATGTTTGTATCAAATATTTATCTAATGTAATGGACATTTCTTATTGTATTTGTAGATTAAATAGCAGCCATTTTTGTTTCGTAGAACATTATTTGATGAATTTTATAGTATTGTGTGCCTTAATATTTTAAGACTTAAATATTCATGCTATCAATTTCATATTGTTCAAGATCACAAAGTTATTCTGAACTAAAATAGAAACAGGTAGAATTGTTAGTTTATACGTTTGTAACCGTACCGTGTATATTTGTATCCTTTTACCGTGTTGTACCGTATGGTGACAGACGTAAAGAATTTCACCATCCCATATCTTCCCGTGGGTGTCGTAAGAGGCGACAAAGGGACAAACCAGAGAATGGGCAGCAGCGTTCTCTGTGCACTTTAAGAACAAACTGCGATCGCCAACCCGCCTGCCAAGCGTGGCGATAACGGCAAACCCCCCCAAACCATGAATAACACAATTAAAAAACGGCCCCGAGTGCTCGGCAGCCCGTCTATCTTCGACTACGGTAGCGGTCGAGGCAATGGCGTGGCAAGGGGTGCAAAGAATCCCCGGAGTGGACCCGGCTACCCCAATAAATACCGACGACCTGGCAACGTACAACACGCGAACACTCCTTACCGACGAGAAGATAGCCGAACTCGAGGCAGAATTGAGCAGGTTACGATGGAGTAGGGTTATCTGAAGTCCGAAAGAGGGGGAGGACACGATAATCCTCAAATCCGGTAACCTGCTCTATTTCCGAGAGGGTGACCGGCAGTCCCAGGGTGGTGTCAGGTTTATCGTCCACAAGTCCCTTGTGAACAACGTGGTGAAGATCGAGAGTGTGTCGACCAGGGCGGCGTATCTTATACTCAGAATAAACTAACTAACTATAAACCAGCAAAACTGGGCAAACGAGACGAGAATGAGCTGCAAGTGGGACAATTTGGAGTTGGACGTCGGAACCACCGGGGTCACCTACTGGCCAGTTTTATGGAGAAGGAAGGCCTCTATATGATGAACTCCTTCTTCAGAAAGCGTGAGCACAGGAAGTGGACATGGCAAAGCCCTGATGGTGGAACTAAAAACGAGATCGACTTCATCATGTCAACCGAGAAGCAAATGTTCAATGATGTCTCTGTGATCAATTCGGTGAAAACCGGGAGCGATCACCGTATGGTAAGAGGCACATTGAACCTTCATATTAAGCTTGAAAGGTCTCGACTGATGAAGTCCACGCTCCGTCCAGCACAGATCCAGATCCAAAACCCCGAAACTTTTCAGCTCGAACTCCAGAATCGTTTCGAGTGCTTAGGGAGCTCCGTGGACGAATACAGCGATGGGTTCGTAGAAGCTGTCCATACGGTCGGGTCTAAGTTTTTCAAGACCCGCCGTACATATAGAAATAAAAAGCTCCTTGATCCTACTCTCAAGCTAATGAAGGAGAGGCGTGAGATGATCCTGCAGCTAAATACCGGCAGCTAAATAGACGGATCTCAAAGTCCTTGAAAAGCGACCTCCGCCGCTGTAATACCGAAAGCATTAAAGATGCTGTCGAGCGGAATAAGGGCTCCAAGGTCTTTGCAAGAGATCTGTCTATTGGGCAGAGCCAGCTCACAAAACTGAAGACCGATGATGGCAGGATTGTATCCATCAAACCGGAGCTTCTGAGGGAGATCGAGAGTTTCTATGTGCAGTTGTACACGTCAACCAGTAAACCCGTTGCGAATCTAGCAAACGACCCAAGAGCT
Organism: Orthosia gothica; assembly: GCA_949775005.1. Lineage (NCBI taxonomy): Eukaryota > Metazoa > Arthropoda > Insecta > Lepidoptera > Noctuidae > Orthosia > Orthosia gothica. Next base: position 29,372,851 of record OX459036.1, read on the forward strand.
AGATTGACCCGACACTATACCGAAGATATCCCGGACGTCAGCCTGTACGAGATTCGGATGGCTCTGAAACAGCTTAAAAACAACAAGGCGCCTGGTGACGACGGAATCACGGCTGAACTCCTGAAGGCAGGTGGAAAACCGGTCCTTAAGGCCCTTCAGAAGCTGTTTGATTCCGTCATACTCGAGGGCAAAACGCCACAGGCATGGTGCAGGGGTGTGGTGGTCCTCATTTTCAAAAAGGGTGACAATGCCCGGCTGAAGAACTATAGGCCCATCTCACTTTGCGCAGGTTTGACGATTTCCAGCCTCCCGTACAAGCTGGATTCCGAAAAGGCTTTAGCACCGTAGACCACATACATACGCTGCGGCAGGTTATACAGAAGACCGAAGAGTACAACCTGCCTCTCTGCTTAGCGTTTGTGGACTACGAGAAAGCCTTCGATTCGATCGAGACTTGGGCTGTACTGCAGTCTCTCCAACGGTGCTAGATCGAATACCGGTACATTGAGGTGTTGAAGTGTTTGTACAGAAACGCCACCATGTCAGTCCGTCTTCAGGATCAGACCTCGAAACCAATATTTCTCCATCGTGGCGTGAGACAGGGAGATGTCATTTCTCCGAAACTGTTCACTGCTGCGCTGGAGGATGTATTCAAGGTTCTGGACTGGAGGGGCCTAGGCATCAATTTTAATGGCGAGTACATCACTCACCTTTGGTTTGCCGACGACATAGTGGTCATGGCTGAGACCATGGATAGCCTCAATACAATGCTCGATAACCTCAGTAGAGCTTCCGAAAGAGTGGGTCTGAAAATGAACATGGACAAAACCAAGGTTACGTTGAATGCCCATGCTACACCCACTCCTATCAAAGTTGGAGACTCCACACTCGAAGTTATGTTAAGTTTGCCTCATCTTTTATTTTCTTATAAAAGAAAAATGCGGTGTCACCAGGTGTTAAGCAGGTATCCGGCTCGAAGGACCACCATTAAAAATAATCCAAGTTATATTTATTTGGTGGATACAATTTCTCTGTGGCAATTTGTTGTTCAAATCGTGTGACTGTATTACAAGAACCTTGATTTTTCAGGACAAAAACAGCCTATGACATATCAGCGTATCATAGTTTTCCGTCAGTGATATGATATTTGTATTCGAACTCACACAGATCTTTCATACAAACAAACAACGTAAATTATGTTTGTTTAGATTCGATTAAGGAACTCTAAATCTATCTAGCATTTGGTTTCTTTTCCTTCTACCTTCTACAATAACCAACATAAACTTATTCCTACATTCAAGAAGAACAAATGTTTACCATGTATCTTTCCGATTTCATGATCCCATCCGATAAATTTCCCAAAAAGATCAAGTTGCAAACTCTATTGGCCAGTCTTATTTTCGTTTAAATTAAATTGCAAACAGCTAGGTCTTTGCTTGTCCCTGATACCAAAAATATAACTTGCAGAAGAACCATTTCATACAAATATCTATAGCAGCTTCGATTTATAATATCGGGCAGCAGGGCAAAGCCACGTGGCAACCAGTACTAACATGCATAGATCACCGTGATGGCACAATTCTTTCTACTTATTCCGTTAGGTTTTTAGCATTCATATATAATCAGCCTATAACATCCCCATAGGGCTGGTTCAAATGCAGGCCAACACGCGGACCTAGTGAGGGTTTGGTGGATATCAGAAGATTCGAACGTTTCCTTCCAAGCCATGCCGGTTTCATCACGATGGTTTCCTTCATCGTTTTGAGAGCAGTGGTGATGAAATAAATCAAGGATAAGGTAATTTATTGTAGAAATATATTAATATGGTTTGCCGGTTCTTCTGATCAACTTTCGTCCTTGTACCTCAGGTTTATATTATTTTAACACAATTGAAACTTTTTGAAAAGGTAATTTTCGTGTGTCGTGTTTTAAAAGATGGGAAAATTGAAGATAAGATGTAGGTCAAACTAATTAAATGTAGGGATAGAGTTTAAAATACTGTTCTGGGTAAAAAGAAAATAATTATATTACTGTGATTAGAGACATCTTCATAACTGAAATTAAATGTGAATATTGCCTAGTTACTATGCTTGACAAATGGGTGGTTTTTACGCATGTAATGCCGTTAGTGAGTACCAGTATTTTAGATGGTAAGACGCGGTCTATTATGACGTCCACAACTGAGTTCAATATCACAATGACCGTGGTAGTCGTTCCAAGGTGATCGTGATATCGTTCGTAACGACTGTCAAATGTATACAAATGATAGCAGAGATCAAAGGTTACACGGAGGCACGGAGGGTCTTAGTCGTTTACGGATGATGGTAGATGAAGTGAGGCTGTCATAATTTTGATACATTATCGGAAACTGGGTGAGCTATTTAGTTAGTACCAGCAATTGCTATGTATTTACTATTTATTTAAGGCACTTATACTCTTTGCGCTGTAGCATGGTGCGGGTGACATTTTCAATAACATTTTTTATGCATATACGTATACGTATATTTTTAATGCAAATATAGGTCAACCACTAACAGATGAACATATAATTACAGAAATATTTGGTTAAGGAGATAGAAATTACAGAGGTCAAAGATTAATAGATTTCGCTTTTGAAAATAGACTTTCAAGTGATCAATACTTATTTAAAAAAAATGTGTGTTAAAATGTTATCAACGTCAGTCCCGTTTTAATAATGGCAATAAAGACTTAAAGTGGAGTAATGATCACTATCTATTTAGGGTTCCGTACCCAAAGAGTAAAAAGGGACCCTATTACTAAGACTCCACGATCCGTCTGTCTGTCTGTCACCATGCTGTATCTCATGAACCGTGATAGCTAGACAGTTGAATTTTTCACAGATGATGTATTTCTGTGGCCGCTATAACAACAAATATACTTACTTAGTAACTAAAAACAGAATAATATAAATATTTAAGTGAGGCTCCCATACAACAAACGTGTTATTTTTGAAGTTTTTGTGATAATGGTACGGAACCCTTCGTGCGTGAGTCCGACTCCCACTTGGCCGGTTTTAACATTTTATAGCGAGATAGCAGCTTGCGGGTATCAAAATATTCTGTTATTTAATTAATACAGCAGCCAGAAAGGATTGCTTTGTTTTTATTATTCTGAGGAATTATTCCTTTGAGTATGATTATAAAGCTGAACTGATGAATTTTAAAAGATTCCCAGACGTTGACGTGTCCTTTACCACAAACAAAGCAATTTGTAGTTAAAAAGGATATGCTTTAAATATTAATACATGTAGAACTATCTACATCCTTGATTATGCTGACCTTACTCAAGAACAACTCGATAAACTTGAGCGGCTTCAAAATTGTTGTATACGGTTCATATTTGGTTTGCACAAATATGACCATGTTTCCGAATTTCGTGTAAAGCTCAAGTGGTTGCCAAATCGCCTTCGCTGGAATGCTCACATTCTTTCTCTTTTGTTTAATGTGCTCTTTACTCCTTCTACCCCTCTTTACCTCAAAGATCGTTTTCAGTTTATCTGCGATGCCCACGCGAAATTTATAAGTTCATCAGATAACTTGCGACTTAGAATGCCAATGCATTCAACAACTATCATGGATAAATCTTTTACTGTCCAGGCTGCTCGTCTGTGGAATGCATTGCCTGACCCAATTAAACGTGCTCAGTCGTTGCCTGTATTTAAAAAACTCATAAAAGAACATTACCTATCGCTGTGATTGTGCTCTCTGTTTTTAGACATAATGTGCTATGAATGTCGTACATCATTTATTTTCATTGCTTATATTTTTATTTTATTAATCTTAGGAAAACTTACAGCTAATACAATAGATGTGCAAAAACAACATGCAAAAAACGGCCACTTAAAAGTTTTCACACATATAATATATTTGTATGTATGTATTTATGTATCTATTATTTAGTATATGTATTTATTTGTGTTTCTAGAAAGTATTATTGTATCTATATTATGTTCATTGTTGGAATTGTCGCACCAATGACAACCCCATGTCATGTCCAGGTAATCTCTGTCCATTCCAATTTGCCTGGAAGAGATCGCGGTATGCGATAAGGCCGCCCATTGTATGTTTTTAGTTTCTTTTTTCTTGTTTATTATGGTGTACAATAAAGTGTATATAAATAAATAAATATAAATAAATAAATATAAATAAATAAAACTATTTGTTTATTACAGAGGCTACGCGTAAACCCGACTAGCACGTAAAAATCCAATCAAAAAATATTCTAGAATCAGTTATAGCTTCACTCAACAATTCTCGACATATTCACGTCCGCTCACTTCGATAGTGAACGTGGTGTTTACCCGCCAACGATTATTGAAATTTTGTTGGCTTCGCTCTTATAAAATGTTTTATAATACCTATAATGTTGCCATAAACTTTTGTTTAGAGTGTCGTAAACTCTATATTCAATTGTTTTTTTAGGCGGAATGTTATTTTTCTGATAAGTGTTTATGTTTGTCTGGGCTTGAAATAGGAGGTTATCTAGGTTATAACTAACGTGGTAGCTATAAATGTGCCTGATATGGAACTTATTTTCAGTGTTCCCACTTTGTTGATAGTTTTAGTTAGTTTGATTTTGGCCGCAGCTCGTTTATTTGAATCTCGTACGGTATATGGCATTACCATTGAACGATATAAATTGTCTTCAGAAAGAAGGGTTCACCGTTGAACGGTAATACGAAAAAACTATAAGTCGAAACCATTTAATTATTACATAGAGCACATTTCGTTGACAAACGCTACAAAGAATGAATGATTGGCCGATACCAAGATTTGCTGATGTCATGGTTCGCAAGATCACGCTTGATCTTAATAATCTTTGACCGATGGCTATTTTCACCAAAAGCACATCCAAAACAATTGTTTTCTGTTTCATGCTCATAATATTTTGACAGGAGTCGATTAAATTGCAACTTCTATTAAATGCGTTTGCATGTAGCAGGGCAGGGCAAGGCATAAGCAATTTTTCACAATATAATTGTATACAGATAGCATGGTTCACCGTGTGATGAGCATAGAAATCTTCTAACTAGGTGGGCTATGCCCACTAGTTAGGCGTCGGAATGTAACCCAGGTACTCTATATGCGTACATAGATTCAAAGCTAGCATACTGGCCCTACATGCCAGTATGCTAGGTTCATATTCCTAGTGTTCTCCCAGTCCCTTTTATAGTCTGTTTTGACAGCTAGATCTGTCGGTATAAATTGTGTAATGTCTGTTGCAAATACGTAGCAATTTGTTCTTTAATGTTTTATTGTACAATTATGAAACTCATCATTATCAGACTTTTAATGTTCCTACTGCTGGGACACAGGCCTCCTCTCTGTGAGACTATGAGTTATGAGACTGATTTCACTAAACTCTAGTAGATTTCTAATAAAAATTATATTTTTAAAATTTTTGTGTAAAATTAAACCTTACACAACTTATAACCGGTGTTTAAAGTTAGGGAATGATTGACCTCTACTTAACAATACGTTTTTAGACGTTAAAACGTATCTTAACTTTGAACAACATATACTTAAAGGGCCAAGTGAAAAAGGAAAAATATTTCAATAACTATTCCGTTCCTACGATTATTCATTTATAAAAAAAAGCTCCGTAAAAGGGATTTAGAGCCTTTTATTTCATTCGTTTTTGACAACACAACATTGAAAGAAGCTGGATAAAAATATACGTTTTAAATTCGGTAAAAACAAAACAATAAACTCATGTTCCAATTCTAATCACAGCCTCCATCTCTAATTCTCTGCATTACTATAATCCGCCATTCGTATGCGTTTAGCAGCTCCTTTTCCTTTTCTTTCAGTAGCATCGTGCGCCAAATGAGGCGAGTGCTGGACTGAGGGGCGATCAGGGAGTTGTGTGAGTAACTGCGCGTGCGCGGTTGTACTGGCTAGGTGAAAGTGGGAGCTCGTTATAACTGGGTTGAGGGTATCAAACTGGACTGTAAGGGAGAATGATAGTGTTTTGTAGGGTGTTAAGTAACACAGTTTAATGACAAGATAAATGAACAGAATTGCACGCTTAGGTACCTACATAGGAAGGTACAGGGGAAGAATTGAGAGTGTTACAGCTCTGATTGGGAGTATGGGTGGTAGTATTTTTAGGGTTCCGTACCCAAAGGGTAAAAACGGGACCCTATTACTAAGACTCCGCGGTCCGTCTGTCTGTATGTCTGTCTGTCTGTATGTCTGTCTGTCTGTCTGTCTGTCTGTCACCAGGCTGTATCTCATGAACCGTGATAGCTAGACAATGTACGTGAAATTTTCACAGATTATGTATTTCTGTTGCCGCTATATCAACAAATACTAAAAACAGAATTAAATAAATATTTAAGTGGGGCTCCCATACAACAAACGTGATTTTTGTGCCGTTTTTTGTGATAGTGGTACGGAACCCTACGTGCGCGAGTCCGACTCGCACTTGGCCGGTTTTTTTTAGGGTGTTATGTAGCATGTGTGGGTACATGCACTGTTGCACACTTGGGTACCTACATAGGAAGGTATTTTAAAGCGATGTGTCAACTCGTTTCGAAACCTATATAATGGTATGTGTTCAGATGAATTGTTCGACATGATGCCCACGGCCACTTTTTATCATCGCACCGCTCGCCACAGGCAGGGAATTCATCCTCACACATTGCATCCGCCTGCAGTACGCACTGTAAGGTTTGAAATAAATTTTATTCCGCGCACGCTTAGGCTGTGGAATGATCTCCCTGCCGTGGTTTTCCCTAGCGACTACAATATGGGGTTCTTCAAGAAGGGCATTAGAAGGTTTTTGCGGGGTCGGCAGCGCGAGTGTGATGCCCCTGGTGTTGCACGCGTCCCTAGGCCACGGTGACCGCTTCCCATCAGGTGGGCCGTGTGCTTGTCTGCCACCTAAGTGGTATAAAAAAAAAAAAAAAACATGTTCACTAAAATCTGATACGAATCATTCTTGCGTACAGCTCGTTCTATTTGAATGGCGGCTGCTTAGTTTTATTCTCGCTGCGCAAGACCCTACCTTCCAAAATTGCTATCACACGAAATTGGTACTACTCAGCATCTCACGGAGTGTTACAAGCCACCATTAAGATTGAATCGAACTCGCTCTGGAATTTGTATTTCTTTTTTAGAGACTACTGACCGAGTGCGCTTCTGTGCAACTATAAACAACCTGGCTACATTTGGGCCTCGCATTGTGTAGTTCCAATTTCAATGTGAGGCCAAAGTCTCGGCTGTTCTCCCATCCAATCTCACTCCCGCTATTAAATCTTACTACAATTCCTCGTTTTAGACGAGGATCATAAATAGATCCGCTCCTCGTTTTATACGAGAAACTTAACTAAATCCACCTCAGTTGTCAGCTGCATGTTTTTCATATAAACTATTGCAGACTCTTTACTGAAAAGCGAAAAAATTATGGCAACATAAAGTTTTAAGTTAAATTGACTTTAGCGAGCTATGTGGACAAAATTATTCGCTGTCCTAAGACGTAGTTAACGCTGAAGTCTAGAGTGAATTAAGAAGTAAGTGACCTAGGCGGTAGCGGGTGAGTGCTGGAGCGATGAGGTGGCCACAGTGCATCGCGAGTTGTTGTAGCAGTAGAGGCTTGAAGTGTTTCCTCAGAGTAAAACAATAGACGATCACTCGCTAGTTAGTCGCTCAGTCCTGTTGCGTTATAGGCCTTGTAAAGAATGAATGCGCGTCACTAGAGATAAGCTGAACACATTGCATCATTGTTCGTTCCGTCGCGCTAGGCACCTGCCATGGTTACCTGGGGAGATCCTCAGATAACCATGAATGCTTTGTCTAGATGACAAAGTATCGGAGTTAGCTGTTGTCGAAATGCAAAATGTTTGGAATTGCCCACGTGAAATTTCAGTAGCACATGCCAATCCCATACATTTTAGAATGTTTGATCATCGCTATTGCTAATAGAATGAATGTCACTAGAGGCCCCGCACTATCAACGCAAACTGCGGTTTTTAAAAACTCGTGCCCGCTTCAGCAACCGCATATAATGCTCACCCTGAATAAAGCCTTTGACGCACTTTAACACGGAATTTGGGGCTGAACTGTGTTTCATATTATCACGGTGGTATGTAGTTCTAAACCTTTGGGGTAAATATACTTCCAAGTTGATGAGGAAATTATTTAGTTTCCAAGTTTGATTGGTATCATTATCGATGCATAGAAAGAGACATCATGAATGATAATTGAGAAATTTGCTGCACTGCAAAGCATAGTATAAGGTAAATATGCTGATGCGGTGGTGGCTTTACTGAAACTTGCCATCCTGAAAATCAAGGCATAAAGCTTTTTCGTCTCTGTTTGTGTAGTTGATATAAAAAAATTTGAAGGCTATTAACAACATAATGAGCATTTTATCAAGTTTCGAGCAACCTGTGCGACCATTCAAACAGTCAATTGCCCGGAAATTCCTAATAACTAAATACCTTGATGATTAAAACCAGTCCTCATCTACCGTTTTAATTGGAAGTCAATACACAGACGAAGTTATACAATAAGCTTATTTATAATTAAACACTATTAACTTCAGACACGAGGGACTACTCCGGCGTGTTTCAGCAGTCGTTAGACATGATTCCCGCTAGCTTCGGTATTCATTAGGTAATACTCCCGATTGCTTCGATGTTCCGTTCTAGTACCGAACGGTAAATGTGTGGGTGGTGGGTGATCCGGTGGCTCCGGGTACCGGTTCCGTTATTTAGGTATTGTTAGTTAGGTACATGTGCTAGATTGAGTACAAAACCTATTTGTGTTAGGCAGTTTTTGGGAGCACCTCTAGGGAATTTCTTGACTTAGCCGATTATCCATTTTGGTCCATAGAGGTACGCGGAATAGGATGTAAAGCGTTCTGTTTGTGAGAAGGACTGGGCCTTTTTCACTGCTAACTTGTGTTTACTTAACCTAAAAAGTTATTGCAAAAGTTCATAATATTGAATTACAAATTAAATTAAAAAGCGCGTGTGGAGCCGCGAAAACAGCTTGTATTAAACGAACATAAAACGACTCTGGCATAAGTCGTAGCAATAGACCACTACTCTTTTACAATCTCAAGGAACTTCATACTACTTTAATGAGATTATACAACCCTGTTTGAAACGAAATGGTCTTGAAGTTTTTCTGAATTGCTTTAGAAGTATTTGTTTCCTTTTTTGCAGTCCTTGCAAATAGGATGCGGCTATTTGCACGCTTTAATAATTATCATTTCAGCTGAAAAACCTAGTGACCTAGTGGAAGGCTTTACAAAGCTGCGTCTTCCTGTACGCGGTCGCCAATCTAGAGTCATTCGGCCCTTCATCCAGCCAAAATGAGACACAAGAGCATTAAAAAATTGGCATTCCTATGCTGTATCTGTTAAGCTATTTGAGTGCTGAGGAATGGGGGCCTAGACAAAGTGAAAACTTATCACCGATGACTACATGTCAACTAATGGTTTGCCTTTTGGAAAACCACATGACATTTCAAAACGTGCATTATAACTGATAGTAAGTCACTTTGTCTAGTAGACATTTTGATCCTCTCTATATACAATCAAAACATATAGTGTGATCAAACGCAGTCTTGACTCAAGTCTACGCACAGCCTTAGTCTAAGCTTCCGCCTACAAGATTACCTCCCCCACTATCCCTTTAATATCCTCCTCTTAATATCCACTATACAACTGAGCAGTAATTATAATAACACTAAACTTTAATCTATCAAGTTCTTAGGGCTTTAGTTTAATGAGATTTTGTCTCAGCTTGCAGTGGGACATAGTTGGGTTATAACTAGCTAGTTTCTTGCAAACATAACTGTGTTAATTGAAAAATATTGTGTTTTATGTTAGCTTGATTTTTATTGTTTTCACCATATGCTGATGAGATTTCTCATCACTCGATTAAGGAATGAAGTTTCAAAACTCAAATCAAATATTTTATTGATAAATAAGTATTTACAATGATGTACTAAGTTAGTTAAAAATAGAATAAAACCGTAATAAATAGAATCTTTTATAATCAAAGTATTTACAACAATATAATTGAAACCCTGACTTCTGAGGTAGGTAACCTATGTTACAGAAGTCAGTGTCTTCTCCCCTTGTTGACACTTGTTTAGATTAAATGATAAATGATTTTATTTCTGTAAGTTGGTTTGTAGAAACACTTTTATATGTCGATCATATTTTTTAAAACTAGATGAGGTCGGCGTTTCCTATCTGACTACTCTGAGAAGAAAGGCCGAAACAAACTCAGAGGTCACAGTCTCTTTTAAAGTCCTGACAAAATCTTGGTTATATCATGTGAAGACCATGTAGACAGATGTCTGAAATGGTCTTTTGAGGAAAGAACCAGCCAGATTGAGTGGACCTGTCCAGTCAGTGCACGCATTTGTCAATAACCGAGCAGCTCAACTCAGAATTTAAGGAGCTCAACGATTCGACGAACAATACCAAAGAAAGGACATTCGGGTAGGCCGCATAAACTACTCAAACTGCCAGACCATGAGTAAAAACTAACAAAGATAAAATAAAAAACAAAAAAAAAAAACCACATAGTCTTCACATTCACAATAATAAAAATAAAATAATATAATATTTTAAAAAGTAAATATTCTTGTCATTGCAAGAAAACAAAAAATATATCAAAATTAAAAACAAAATTCATGGTGCAAAATATAAAAAATCAAAATTCAACAACTTACGTTTAATGAATGATTTGAATTTATTAAGACTTAGATCTTGTACGTGGCTTGGAAGCTTATTATAAAAGCGTACACATTGACATCTAAACGAGCCACCTATCTTCTTGAGCCTTGTTGTAGTGTAAGGCGATAGATGGCGCTCGAGAGCCGTCATGAAGTTGACAACTGTGAAGATAGCAACGCACGGGCCGCTCGCCTAGCTTGCATATTGCACCGAGGCTCGCGGTCTCTTTTCTGGCGGACACCGACGGCTTAGGACCTAGCTAACATTTTATTGTACTGCATAAGTTTGTTTTTAATTAAATATTTTATTATTATTTTCCTTTGTTTTTCTGAGCTCTTACAGCTCAGAAGTAGGATTGAACCATTGCAGCCCACGTAAGTGTTTTAAAATAATAACTGAGTGTATCCTGATCAAGTATCGAGTTTGACTATTGCTTGAAATTATTTTATAACGAGTTTGACTATTGCTTGAAATTATTTTACAATTGCATTTCACTTGACTGTGTACCCTATTGCTTCTTGTGTATTATTCTATAATAATGGGATACCATAAAAAAAGTAAACGTAAAAATATGGACGACAGCGAAAATGAAAAATCTTTCGTCGCCGTCTAGTCAAAGATATAACTACACGTAGATTACTAGAACGCGTAGTATTATTGGAAAACCAAGTCTTGCAAGGCAGAGTTAGCGTGATACCCGCATCCGAGGGTAGTTCTGGCGCCGCGTCGAATGGAGCAAATAAGGACGCAGATGCCCAATCTGGTGAGCGTTCCTATACGCCGCCATCACTACCCGCGTTACCCTTCGTGAACCAATTGCCACCAGTACCTAACATAATTCCGTTAGCGCGTGCCGTAAACGGGTCCCCGCAGGCACACACTGTAGTGTAGCAAAGGATCCATGCGTTGAAGATACCTGTCGTGTAGTATATTCTAAAACTTCCATGCAATCGACATCGGTGTGAGTCCCATCGTTAGAAGCTACCACTGCAAGTCCATCACATTGCCATCATAATATTCATTCGTCGTGCTCAGCAGATATATCGGTCGTAGTGATCCAATCGAGGCATTCGATCCTCATACTTCTTTTATTGCAATGGAACAATGGATTAGAAAAGTTGAGGATATTTCAGTTCCTCTAAACTAAAAGGCTATGCGCGGCGTTTGTATTATCAACTTAAATCGTTGGAAACAACGTTTATTCAAAATAGGCCATATAAAAAAGAATTTCTTTAACTTAAAAATTGTCGTACACTTTCTAACAAAGAAAATGACAAACAATGAGATATATTGCGCATAATCACTGATGTGTCGGGTAGTACGAAATATTTCACCGTAAAAATTAATGATTTGTACTGTGTACGGTTTTATTGATTTTGAAAGCGCTTGCTTCACGTTAGTAGCCAATTGATAAAAATTAGAAGCGAATCCTTGCGAAAATATTGTTTTGTCCGGTTTTGGTGGCAAAAAAATAATTCGGTCGGCCGGGTAGTTGTTAAAATTAAAGTTGAAGAGGCTACTTTTATGGCTTTCATAGTACCAAACTCTGCTCAAGAGATTGGCGCTATAATAGGCCAGCCTTTGACAGAGCATTCCACCGTCTATGTGATTAAAACACCGACATCTTTAAAGATATTTAATGTAAATCAATTTCTCGAACTACCTGCCAGTGCGTGCAGTGAAGTTGAGCGCGTCAAGTTGGTTTCGGATGACGAAGTAATTTTGCAACCCGGTGTAAATAAAATACTATTATCTTGTTTTGATTTTGTCTCTGGTTCGATTACACTGCGAGCTACTGAATATAATACTTCGAGGGCGGAGTGTATTATTCCAGAATGCAACACCGAGGTTATTGAAAGCAAAGTTGTTTTAAACATAATTAATATTAGTAATGAGATCATTAAACTACCGCGCAACCGATGCGTGGTGCGAGCGTTGATAACGGTCACGGACGATAATAATAAATACAAAATAGGGGATTACCTGGAATCAAACATCGTGACTGACCTAGAATCTTTACTGTACGAATATTCTGATTGTTTTTCGGGTAGTGAAAATAAAATTGGATAATGTTCAGTCCAAATGCACATTGAATTAACTGACACTAAGCCCGCTTATTACCGTCCGTATCGAATGTCTTTAGAAGACCGGGAGAAAGTCCGTGATATTGTATCAGACTTATTGAGTAAAGGAATAGTGGAGGAATCAAATTCCTCATATGCCAGTCCCGTCATATTGGTCCCCAAAAAGTCGGGTGAAGTACGTATGTGCGAGGATTACCGTGCATTAAATAAAATTACTAAAAAGGAACGCTATCCTTTACCCGTAATACAAGATCTGTTAGACCGGTTATCCAAGCGTTTTCACATGTCTTGATATTATGTCAGCCTATCATTGCATACAAATTGCTGATGATAGTAATTAGTATACAGCGTTCATAACACCGCCACCGGATGGGCACTACCAGTATACGCGTATGAGCTTTGGATAAGTGAATGCACTGTCAGTTTTTCAGCGCGCAATTGACAATATTCTCGGTTGTTTACGTTTCTAATGTGTGACAGCATAATTATATGATATTCTCGTTTACGCTGAAAATTATGATAATACATTGCACCGTCTCAAAACCGTATTGGAGAAAATACGGGATGCTTGTGTGACGCTCAGGTTAGGCAAGTGTTCTTTCTTAGTTTCAAGTATAGAGTATTTAGGGCATGAAACGTGTGATGGCGAAGTCAGGCCGTTCATGTATAAGCTCAATGCAGCTCATGAAATTTGCTGTACCTGGAAACGTACACCAGGTACGTCAGTCGCATATGTGAGTCGTCAGACTACGTCGGTCGAAAAAAAGGTATCACTGTTTCGAAATAGAGACGTTGGCTGTTGTCATGAGCCTGAACAAGTTTAAGGTATACGTGTCAGGTTTAAGTAACCGATTGTAGCGGAATACGCTGGACAAGGACCAAACGTGATTTGTCTCCCCGTATAGCCCAGTGGTGGCTTGAAGTTCAAGGCCTTGATTTTACTGTTGAGTGTCGTGCCGGCAAATCCATAGCTCACGTGCATGCGCTAAGTCGTAATCCTGTGTATTCAGTAATGCGATGTGTTGAAAAATACCTAATTGAATGTGTGCAGCAGGGTGACGACTCGATGCGTACCCTCGTGGAGCAGGTGAAGGATAAGGTTGCGAAGGGCATAACTAATAGCTTGGCTAAATATTTCTTGTTTGATAATATTGTACTGTTTAGATAAGTTGGAAATGGTCCAAATGTAGTCGTTCCACGAATGCCGCGTTGGTCTCTCGTTGAAAGTTTCCATGATAACGTTAATTAATTTTAATAAAACTTACAATGCCATAAAGTCAATGTATTGGTTTCACGGTATGCGCCGGTTTATCCAAAAGTACACTCGTGGTTGTATATCGCGTCAATATGCTAAAAAACCAACTGGTTGTCGTGTGGGCTTATTACCTCCAATTGAAAAGGTGGCCGTATCATTTCACACGGTTCATGTAGACCATCTTGTCTCGTTCTGTAAAAGCCCATTAGGCAAAATGCACATTCTAGCGGTAATAAATGCCTTCACGAGATTTATATGGATCAAAGCTGATCAAGACATCAGTTGTAAATATGTTTTGCAGACGTTTGACCCATTAATTAAAACTTTTGGTGTTCCTAGTCGTATAATAAGCGACCGAGGCAAAGCTTTTAGCTGCAAAGACTTGAAAGAGTATTGCACTCAAAGGCAAAGAAAGCATGTCATGACGGCGGTCGCTAGTCCAAGTACGAATGGGCAGATATGACGTTTTAATAGGACTATACTTGACACCCTTGTAGCATACGTTGGTGATGACCATAATTACTAGGAGAAATACTTATCTAAGGTACAGTTAGGATTAAATTCTAACATAAATAATAGTACGGGTAAGGCTCCATTGGAACTTCTTTATGGGTTTCGACCTAGAATAGTAGGCGATATAGTTGTGCCCGATAGATCACCAAATTTAGACGAGGGAAGTTGCTGTCACCCGATCAGCTAAATTGTCTCAGCAGGCAAAGGACAAGTATGATCAAAAACGGCGTTATAAAGCACCTTTTAAGATAGATGATTTAGTTCTTGCCGAAAAAAAGATCATTTGTAAGGGTTTACGCAGTGGTAAACTTATGCCGCGTTTTGACGGGCCATATAAAATTGTAAAGGTCCTACCCCATGATCGGTACGTGATTAAGAGTACACGTAACCGTGGCCGACTTTATAAAAATGTTTTGGCCAGGGTTAAGTTAAAGCTTTTCCAATGTAATCATTCCGATGAGTCAGATAATTCTAGTTCTGAGTAAAGATTTACGAAATTAATGTTGTTCAGGACGGTTTACTTCATTTGATTAGTCCACATTAAATAAAAATTGTTAAATGGATCCATTTTAGTAATTGTTAATATAAAACAATATTTATGATCGATCTTTGTTTCAATAGCGCTAGCCTTCAGAGGCGTTGGTAAAGGGTTTACACTAGGCTTGTTCTTACTCGGACACTAAATGGAACGCTCCGAACTAGTACAATCGTTGAAGTGAACTAGTTCGGTCTTCTAGTTCTATTAGTTCATTTTAGTTCACCGTTCATTAAAATATTCTTAAGCGACATGTCGGTCATCGAGATCGTACGTAGACCGAGCAAACTGTACTAGTACATTGTTCATCAGTCATCACGCTCGCGCGCACGCGTCTCAAATATCTCAACTCGTTCACTCGCTCAGGCTCGGACAATCGTAGTTCGTACTGTACTAAATCGTTCTGATTCAGCACTCGAGCGATCCGATGTCGCTTGGATCACTGTACTAGATGAACGATTTAAACGACCGAAACAGAATAGTTCGTTCTCGTTCACCTAAAGGAATTGCTTCCTAATAGTTCATAGTACATGTACTACACAAGCCTAGTTTACACAACCTTACAAACCAAATTCAAGAATGCATCTAGCCTTAAGAGGTTGTATTCTTTATAATTAGTCGTGTGTCGTCCTTAGGAGGAAGACGATGCCTTTGGAGGCTATTGTGACGCGACATTTGTGATGTGGACCCTGAAGGGTAAGCCATCATTATAACCACAATCGATTTTAATTTAGATTGGGTTGTAACATTAAGAAGTTAGTCATACTGACACGGTCGACCGGTTATTGCTAAGTCAGTTTATGTTGGCATTCAGAAGCCCACGCACTGACATTTAGACGTCAATCACACTGACATTCAGATGTCAGTTCAATTTGACATTAAGATGTCAATCACACTGACATTCAGGCGTCAGTTCAATTTGACATTAAGACGTCAATCACAATGACATTAAGACGTCAATCACAATGACATTAAGACGTCGATCACACTGACATTCAGACGTCAGCTCAATTTGACAGTAAGACGTCAATCACACTGACATTCTGACGTCAGTTTAATATGACATTAAGACGTCAATCCCACTGACATTCAGAAGTCAGTTTAAGCTGACATGAAGATGCCAGTCTCACCGCGTTGTCGCCGCATCGTGAGTTCGTGAGGAAGCTGTGCCGTCATCAAAACCAAGAGGCGAGAGCTACGCGGGGCGCGCAGCTGTTTCAGGAAGGCCGACTGTAAGGCGATAGATGGCGCTCGAGAGCCGTCATGAAGTTGACAACTGTGAAGATAGCAACGCACGGGCCGCTCGCCTAGCTTGCATATTGCACCGAGGCTCGCGGTCTCTTTTCTGGCGGACACCGACGGCTTAGGACCTAGCTAACATTTTATTGTACTGCATAAGTTTATTTTTAATTAAATATTTTATTATTATTTTCCTTTGTTTTTCTGAGCTCTTACAGTAGGTACTACAAATTTGTGTTTGTTCCTAGTATTTATGTTATGGATATCACTGTATTTTTTAAACAATTTTATTTTTTTATGAGCATATAAAAGATTTTCATAAATATACTGAGAGGGCACAGTCATAACATTAATCTCCTTAAATTTCTATCTGAGAGAGTGCCTCGGGCTAAATTTATAAATTGATCGAACAGCTCTTTTCTGCAAAACAAAGATATTCTGGATGTCGGCGGCATTTCCCCACAACAGAATACCGTACGACATTACACTATGAAAATAGCTAAAGTATACTAAACGGGCTGTCTCTATGTCAGTTAAATTACGAATTTTTCTAACAGCATATGCTGAGGAGCTTAGCTTCTTTGACAATTTATCTATTTGTGGGCCCCACTGAAGTTTAGCATCCAAAGTTAAGCCTAAAACTGGAAACATTCAATGCTATTTATCCTAACAGTCTTGTATCTTAATTAACTTATTGAGATCCAAAGAAAGAAAATGCTATGACAATCTCATCAAAAATATAAAAGAATTTCAATTAATTAATTTACATGGTACCAACTAGTACCAACCTAGTCGCTTTAACCTTATCACTTATACCACACACAAAGGTCACGTATCCGATATTTATGGATATTTATGGCTGAGGATAGATAGAGGACGGCCTGTCCTTTATTTTCATAAGTAAATCACAACACTACCATACGATTCCATGCCTTACTATTATGTCAAGGAAATCGCAAAGTATACCTGGTTTTTTCCGTATTTTCTACGTTTTCCTCGTTTTATTGTACGCGTGCTAGTAAGTGTTTAGGAATTTTGGATGAACTCTTCGTAAAATAATATATATTTAGCAAAAAAAAAAAAAAAATCAAGTTTAAGATATTAGAATTTTTTGCTTGTGGGTGTTGGTAAAGGTTACAGCATGTTAGCTTCGGGTCACTGGTTTGTTCATTGAACGAAGCATATTTTTGATCAGCCTACAGTTGTTTCAGGTCAAAAAGCGCATGTGAAATTTTTATTGTTTGTATAACCCTCAAAGTGTCAATTTCCAGACACAATAGAAATTACTATTGTTTTAATCCGATTCGGAAATATGGACAGTTGAGCTGATAATCATCATCTGCCTAGCCTTTTCCCAATTGTTAGTTGGGGTCGGCTTCCAGTCTTACCAGATTCAGCTGAGTACCAGTGTTTTACATGGAGCGACTGCCTATCTAACCTCCACAACCCAGTAACTGGGTAACACGATATCCCTTGGCAAGACTTGTGTTAGGTCTCAAGCTTCTGACTACTCGTAACGACTGTCAAAGATCTTCAAATGACAGCCGGGACCAACGGCTTAACGTGCTTTCCGAGGCACGGAGGAAACTCGGTATGTTGAAATGGTCACCCGTCCAAGGACCGACCTCGTCAAGCGTTGCTTAACCTTAAAAAGCAACCCGTGCGGCTGTTATTATATAGCCACGAGCTCCTGTATTGTTTGTATAATACTTTTGTAAAAAGTTATATCAGATAGTTTTGAAATGTTTACGAAAATTCATTCACCTATTGAATGCTTCATATGCTACCTTTTAAATGGAAGGATATTCTCAACTCGAACACTATTAATTTTTTACCCAATAGGTATACCAAAGCCTTTGTTGACTTGACGACACCCATCTTCGGAGAAGTCTTTTTTTTAGCCAAGGCAACAAGAAACGCGCTATAATATTATTGGTATCAAAAAGATACCTGATACGACTCGGTTCAAGTGCTCTTTACTAGCACTCACACAAAAACGTATACTACTTCAATTTCAAGGCTAAATTTTCTTCGACTACCTTCAAATTACCATTCGTAACTACAAGTAAACGTTAAATTCGTAAAGATAAGCTCTTTTGCGACTCCTTTAAGGTGGTATTACTATGAACGAACAAAATTTTGCCAAGTAGGAAATTGTAAATTATAATAATATTTGTGTTGGAGGCATACTTATTTACTTATTATTTTTAGATTATTTACGTTTTGTATGCTGGAACGTTGTTCATTATGATCGGTGTTTTGAAAAGTATGAAATAATTTTAAGCTTGACATAATGAGATGACGACTATAGAGAAGTCGACATGTTGTGGAGACCCAAATAAATTGGGATAAGGTAAAATAATGAATATGAAATCTTTTTATATTGCAAGGCAAATCATCTTTTCATAGAGGAACAAACTCTGCTGGCTAAAATCGTTGACAACGTTGCAGGTTTGATTTCGTCAAGGTGTTTTCCTCTTTAAACAAGTCGTTAAATGTTTTTTCAATTAAAATGTAAAGGAAATATTTTCCTAAAGATTAAACCCGAACGAAAACAATGCCGAGCTATTTAATTTTTTCTTTGAAGTAAAAAGTAAAAGCACAAAATAACTTTTATTCGTGATGCGAAGTCTGTTTTTTTATTCATTATAGGCACGCACTTGACCACTAACTCACCTGATGGTAAGCGATGACTGGCGTAACTAATTACGACAAACTGTCAGGATATAAAATACCCCACTCCTTTTTAACATATCATAAGTTGTTCAACTGTGTTACAACAAAAATATATCGACCTTCAAAATCCTATCTCCTTCTCTCACCGAAAAGTTGCTAATTTGACTTTCACTTTGCTTGACTTTACAACAATAATCTCAAGAAGGCAGGCACTACAGAAATACGCTAAAATACACAAAAAATCTTCAACGTAAAAGCGTACTAAATTAACATATTTCGAGCATTCCCATTCAAAAGCTTCGCCTAATCCCCGGCGATGGGACGTATATACTCTATGAAAATGCAGGGAGCCCAACCCAGATGTAGGTATGCAACTTTTTATGTTAAGTTTTTTTTATCAGAAAGGCAGGTACATGGTAATCATAACCGGCGTGCAGTTATTATATGTATAAACGTAATCGAAGCAATAGGAGTATGTCAGAATCGTAGCAGGTTGCATTATGTACGTCAGATTCCAAGTAGGCCAGATTCCATGTACGTCATTTTCCAGCTAGGACATTTTCCAACTAGGTCAGATTTTGAGTTAGTAATGGTAAAGTAAAGTCACCACCTTTTTGTAAAGTCGGTAAAAATAAAACACTTGCCTTTCTACATAGCTTTTCCTCTAACTGGCATGAAAATTGCTTCTAATTTGATAAAGGGAAGTCACAAATTTCAAAACTATAGAGCACGTGCCACCAAAGAAGTCTCGCAGACGTGGTCCGATGAATATAATGTAAGTAAGTGTCCCAGAAACTATTACTAACTCAAAGTCTGACCTAGTTGGAAAATGTCCTAGCTGAAAAATGACATACCTACATGGAATCTGACCTACTTGGAATCTGACGTCCATTACCGCTTTCTAGCTTCTGATCACGCCTTTTTTCCCCCATGAAAAAAAGGCGTGATCAGAAATAAACGTATAAAAACCTTCAGGTCGCAGTCTCAAGGATGACCAGTTGGCTACTAGTTCTTTACAAGCTCGAATGGCAATTTATGAAGGATATTAAGATTAATTCACGCCTGTATTTTCCGAAGTAGTACATCGGACTACAAGACGTACGGCCATGCGCCATCGGTACATGGTGGACATCCCACCCTTACGCACATAGCGTTTTGCTAATACTTTCATTGTGCGCACAGCTAAGTGGAATTCCCTTCCGGAGTCTTTGTTCCCTGATAGCTACAGCCTTGGGGTCTTTAAGTCAAGAGTGAATAGGTTTCTGCTAGGCAAGCGTGTTTCACCGTAGGCCACATCATCGCTTACCATCAGGCGAGGTAGTGGTCAAACGCGAGCCTATTGATAAAAAATAAATAAATAGTACTTATTGATCGGACACAAATCCAGCTGATACCAAGACTGTTGTAATAAGAAAACTCAATAACAATGTTACCCGGCCTGGATAGCATAACGTAGAACAAACTCATTGTTACCTTATTATCAAGCTAGCTATCGATGACTCTATTTTATAAACTTTCCACTTACTTTCATCGTTTATATGTGTATCCGGTAAATACAAATAAGTAATGCATTATACAAGCACTTTCAGGCAACCGAATAAGCTTAGACTGAGAATACTTTGACTTTAAAGACAATAATAATATTATTGTAAAATGGAGCTATTCTAATTATGCAACTGGAAGGTGGTCGCCACAGGAACCTTTTGGAGTTCAGTGTACTGCAAGGTGTATTAACTTTTGGCCCACTTGCACGAAGAATTTAACTCGGAGATAGTTTCTAACACGATGATAAACTGACAATATTGTATGACCAACTGTCACCCCTGCGTAACCCTATTGGACCCATCTGGCGTAATTTGTTAGGTGAACAACATTGGTGCCTCTGCCTAACCCTTCGAGGAACACAGGCGTGAAAATTATTAATACACAAATCACATTAATTTCCTTTAGCAAAAATCTTTCATCACAAACGAACATGGCCGCCGATCCATCTCCACCGGAATGAAATCGAAGGCACAATGCGACCAGATAACAGGTCTATTGTGGATCTGATGGCGTCTGACTCACGCGGTGAATTGGGATCCAATTGCAGGATTACAGGGTTTTTTGAGGGCAAGGTATATACATTATGGGCGTTCAGTTTCTTTTAAGTTTTTAAAAAAAAAAGTCAAACTGTTTTGTTAATAAGTTTTACATAAGTGTTAGCGATATATTTTTTAACCCATGAATTCACAAGTTTCATAAATTGCCATTTTCCTTATCTAATTCCAGGTATGAACCATCCTGAATAACAACGAAGTCGAATTAACGAAATGTAAGTAATCCATTAAATAGGGCCCTATACAATAAAAAGGTCAAGCAGACAGGATCAATTAGCTGTATATAATCGTTGCTAACGATCAAATTATTTGGTTACTTTGAGAAGAGATGTCGTGAATAATTTAATTGTTTTAATTAGGAAAGGTCGTGCTGTTCCTGTAATGGTGAAGAGTGGTGTTATTTTTTTATGTTTTCTTCTCTTCTTGCATTTTAATTTTTGGATTACAACCATTGTGATCCTTTGCTTATTCAAAACATAAAAACGCAAACGATTTCTGGTCATCACTCTAATACAAAGTACATAATTATATACTAACTACCTAACCCAAACTACCTAAATTCGGATTTTGGTAAAACTTAACGACGGAAGCCAAGTTCGATGATAAATATCAAATATAAAATATCAGAATACCAAAGAGTATTGAAATCTGAGCCGATTCAATATTTTTACGTAAAACATAATCTCTTCCATTTTTCACCCTTCGAAGCTTCACATAGATTAATTACGTGAAAATAGGAAACAGTTATAAATAAACTTCTTCTTTGCAAAGGAAGAGAATAAATTCAGACTAGGATCAAAATCGCTTCGGTTAACAATACATTTTGTGTTTTATTGCTTCGACATAAATCATAAATTTCTTTTTCCCTCTGTAAGGGTGACTGATATGGCAGGCTAGTCGCAAGATTTTTAAAAACAATATCTTTCTTTCTAGACATGCCTCTTGAATAAAGCAATGTTTTTAATTTCACTAGTGCGTTAAATTAGAGAAGAAATTTAAGTATTTTTCATTTAAAATTCAAGTGCGTTGTCTATGGTACTTAATCATAGGTCATACGATACAGCAGACATATTACTTATAAAGAGTACCTACTGTATTTTTCTTTAAAAATAAAATCATAAGATAGAGTAAAAGGTTAGTTGTTAAATAATGTGTTAAGTTTTTGCGATATATTTTTTTAGTTTTGTAATATTTCTAGGTAGATATTTTGTAATAATAATTTTTAAGACTTGATGAATGTGAGGTATTTACCAACGTCCAGAACCTTAATTTATACAGAAAATTCTTACTATTTAGTTATTTTATTGGGATACAAGTGGAGGCGTTTTTTTGTTTGAATACATAAAAAGTTAAAGCCAAGCTCAAGAAAAAGGTATCCGAAGGTACAACATAATATCGTCCCTGGATATACTGTTTTTGGTTAATTTTTATAGGAAAAACTGCAAGCCCTCACCGACTATTAGCGACATTGATGTAATGTGGTCATTGGCTCTTCTAGTCACTGACCATCTAAAAAGAGTTGGGAAGTACTTGGCCGCACCTGCTATCATAAATTGATCGTAACAGATGACACGGTAAGCTTTACTAGTTCAAGTTTTTGTTGTTTTCTTTTATTGCTACTTATACTGCTGTAACTTGTGTTTCCTGAAGGGATCGCAAATCGCAAGCGGGTCATAAATGAAAGGTCACAGATAAACATTGAGTGGTTTGTCTTTTGATCTTTGTTTCTTGATGACGGTTGAACTAAGAAAGTTACGTTTTTCATGTCAATGCTTTTTGGATAAGACCAAAAATTTTGTGAGGAAATCCAACTTGGCTTCGCCAATATGCACGTACATTTGCATGACATTAGAATTATATCAGTAACATTAATTGCAGGCTGATCATTGTGTCCCTTTACGGTATAACATATGGATATAAAAATTAATTCTAGTAACCAGTTACTAAGTAACCTAAGTCCTGGGTCTTAGGTTACTTAGTAACTGGTCTCTGCTACCGAAAATAAAGTTATTTTTCGCTATCTACCTATTTTAATTTCTGGTAGCCTATATCTTTGGTAACAATTTTTTTCATTTTTCACTCCGACTTCCGGAAAGAAAGTTATTTTTCACTTGTTTTGTTATGTTTTGGATGGCGGTTTATGTATTCGAAAACTGTTGCCCCATACATCAATATACAAAATTTTTACACTACCGAGTACCTTTTATAAGTTGGTCGACTTTTACTCGTAAACTTGTAAAGCCTACTTAACTGTAATTTTTTACACTTATTCAAAATCAACCATTTAGCTGACAGGTGGGAGCACACTTGACTGTAACAAAAATTAGCTACTTGACGGCTCCCTGAATCGAAAAATGGTTATAACAGACCAGTAATATTTTTGAATGGCCTAACCAACGATACCCCACACCATAGGACCACAAAAAATATTTCAACACTTTTTCGGCGTAATTAATTTGTATATCCATGCCAAATTATAGCTTTCTAGTACTAAGAGTCTCTGAGCTAAGCTGCGGACGGACGAACGGACATGAACATGGTGAAACTATAAGGGTTCCTTGTTGACTACGGAACCCTAAAAAGAATCATCAAAATTGGTTCATCAACGTATAAAAAACATATAGTTGAATTGAGAACCTCCTTCTTTTTGAAGTGGGTTGAATAGTTAGATTATTGTTATAGGGCCTTGATGAATTCATGAAATAATTTGCCTTAGTGTCACGTGCATCAAGAGTCCATAGAATATTTTAGATGGCGACATAGACTAATGTGCCTGCTTACAATAATGGAAAACGGGATAAAATTTGTGACACCTCATCATCAAAAAAAATCAAGCAAGAAAAACCAAGTATGTATTTCTAACCATTTTCGTGGCACAATTTTCGTAAATTAGGCTCATAAAGTGAGCATTTTATTAGCGACATCAGTTGACCCTAGATCTACATCGATTCATTTTGTTGACCTTTCCTTATGTGTGTCTCGGCTTTTTATCTTTGTGGCAAGTATTTTTTGCCTTATTTATGATAGATTGAAAATGTCTCCGATGAATAACTAAGGAAATGACATTAGTCAATTTACTTTTGACTTTGCCTCACAAAACACATAAATAGATGTTGTTAATCTTAGTACCGAAAATTTGTGATACATTTGAAGTAGCTTGACACTTTGTGTGATGTCTCCTTGTGCTTAACGAAGGATTTTGAATTTAAAATACAGCCCCGGAAAGTATTAAATAGAAAATAATAATTAGCATGAAAGTTCGTAATTCTTATCGATGGAAATCCTATCGGTTTGTCTAAAAATAACTTCTTTGTAAACCACCTACTGTTCCAAGTAACTACAATCTAGAATGCTTTGTTCTAGTACGCAATGAATACCAAACCACTACTGAAAGTGCTCACCCCATAAATGAGAACGAGGTTGAAGATAAATTGTGATATAGCGAGTTAGACGGTCAGGGTTTGAGTGTTAAGTTTGTTTACAGCTGCGATGCAATTTATTAAGTGACTGGCTTAGAAACGTTGTTCAATCTTGAATCTTCAGTCTTTGTTTGTAAAAAGTAAACTGGGATCGGTCTCGTGTAGGACAGTATAATTGAGTTAATTCTATTAGAGATTTATTTCGGGCGAAAACCATATTAAAAAAAATACTGCCACACAGAGATTAACAAATTCTAATACTCACTACGCAGCAAATCAGATCTCAACACCTCGGAATCCCTACCATGTCCCTCCCCTGTAATTTTGCCGGCGCCAACGTGACAGCCCTACAAAGCGGGGGTGGCACTGAATCTTTTAACAAGACCGCGGACTTTGATTTGAATTTCAGATACGCCTGCGACCATTAATCGTCAGGACACAGGGCGGTCAGTCACGGGCTAAGAGCTGGCAAGCACTGACGATACCGAGGCGTAGGCTAAACGTTAGTCAATATTTGGATAAACTTGGTAATTTTGATTAAATTCCTTCAAAACTGTTTATTTCAACCAGTCGGTGTTTTTTACAGGTGTAATTTGATTTGCAATTTTTTTAGATTTTACTATATGGTAATATGATTTGGTTTACTGACGTGTTACATACAAATGAATGATTGGATGATTTTCAGGCATAAGTCAAAGATTTTTATGTTATTTCTTTTTGCCATTTTATATTAAACATAAACAAGTACGAGCTGGCGCGATGATCCAAATGCAGGCGCAAAGTTTGCACTACTGTAAGCGTAGAAGATGACGACTGTTGCAATGAAAAATATCCTTTTAGAACGGGAAAACATTAGATAACACTTACGTTTTGAACACACTTACACATTATTACTAAGTTTTATAAATTTGACTTTAAAAAGTTTTAGCATAGTTTACGTTTCACGACACTATCTGAACTTGTAAAGGTCAAATGCTTGTTCCCAAGCAGAATACATGGCTAGTTACTTCAGCTCCGACACAGGGGACATTCTAAAAATATAAACTCCATAAATGTGAACATGAGTTTTAGAAACTAGGTATTCCAAATAGTTTTTGGAACTAGAATCAACGTGTTAAAAAATACCTCCGGGTTCTCAAAGTCCTGAGAGCGTCGAAAAAGTGACATTCTGTCAGCGAAAACGATTGATAAAAGTCTTGTAAAATGTTTAGAATTTACCGCGTGACATTTCGGTATCGCAGGTTTTGGACGTTTGACAGTCGTTATCACTGATAGAATGTCCCTTTTTGTAGGCCGTCTGTATTGGATATAGGTTACCCTTGGAATTCGTACCTCACAACGGATTTCCGCGAACTACTGTCTAATCCATGGTCAAGTTTCATCCTTTCTGCGAGAAATGTCATCCGCCCATTATATCTTAATTTAATTTAATGTTTTAATCAAACACTTCACAATTAATCTATTTCTCAAACAGCATAAAAACCATAGAAATCTATGTCAATATTTAGCTTTAAAAGACCACGACTCAAACTTATCGTCAATGCGCGCCTTTCCATGCTTATAGAGAAGATAAAACTATGTCAACTCTGCTACCAATTAGGACAACAACTAGAGTGCCTAGATAAAATACAACTTTTATAATAGCGTCGTCATGGCCGGCGTAATTAATGCTGCCTAGCTAGTATAAAAAACACGCTGAGCAGACTAAAAGACATTTTTTTTCATCTTGGTTTGGTGGAGAAAATATCTTTTGAGTCTTATTGAAAGATGTAGGTCATTATGATGTTTGTAATCTGTGTAATTTTCATAATTATGATGTTAAATCACTATGTTAAGAAAGACATCTACCCCTTGCTTTGTTGTTGTTATTCTTACAAATTGAGATTTGAGAGAGATTTGCCTTGGTTTACAAAAACCTTATATAAATCAGTGAGATTCCCTTAAGAAAATACTTAAATTAATTAATTCTCCAACAGAGTCCCCACAAGCTGCACCACATCAACCGGTCCTGTACTTCGCGCAACCAGCAAAGAACAGTGACCATTTCGAATTATACCAATCATCCTAATGTATTTCTAAATCGGATTAGTTTACCAATGTGAATGGACATTATTTAACATTTTGGTCAGCCCAATCACGTTACGAATATGTGTGATAACAACCAATGAATGTGGTCAGCACTGCGGGCTTGGTTCCCGAGGTTTTGATAATATACTATTAGAAGTTTATTATGTGATTTAGTTAGGTTTTATTTAAACTAGTAATGTAAAGAATTACAATTATTTGTTTGTTGGAGGTAATCTCCAAAAGTACTGATCGGTTTAAGATTTCGCTTAACTTAACACGTTTACTAAGTGTCGTAGGATCCCCCCATACAATTTGAAACGAAATTTTTCATGCTTACATTTTTAAACTTTAGCGCATGAATTAGTGCGAGTGTAAAAACCTCAAGTGTTTTTAGAACGCCTGGTTACCTGCATCGAGTGTCGGATTTATTAGCGAAACATTTTCGCATATTTCTTCTCTGCGACAGCGAAAAAATGTGGGATACTGATGGATGAGATACAATGCAGAAAGAAAGGAAAGATTTCTAGCTGTCGTTGAATATGGGAGAAATTTAAAAATACTTTGGAATTATTGTCATAGTGTTGTAATTTTCAAGCTAGTGGAATTATTCAAGTGCTTAAAAGAGGCTCTAGACAAGTGATGTTCTATAAAGGAAAGCGTTGCCATCGCGATTGTAGAATGATGAAAATGTATGGGAATGCCAAGCGCTGCCGATATATCACATAATCAATCCCTTATATTTTGGCATTTCGACTATCATTATCGTTGATAAATGTCACTTTGTCTAGAGCCTCAGGCGGTGTCCAACTGAGTAAAGTCCTTATTCAAGAACAGCATTATTGTTATGTAAGAAAAACTTTGTTTCTGCTTAGCCTATACCCGATTTAGAAAAAGAAAAATCTGAGATTATTTTCGTCCCGAAACCACACTTTTCAGCTCACCCCCGACTGAAAAATTGCTCTACACATAGCTGCAAACTTCATAAAATAATTCACAACTCTCTTATATTCGTAAGAAGTGTAATGTTTCGCGTACAGAGAATAGCTTGGCTATAAAAATAAACTACCTACTCTGAGATGTATGAAGGCGTTACACGGTTATGTTTTCGTTGACGAGAAATAACTGCTTTGTTATATGAGAATGTTTAAAGGGTATGAAATTACCGTCGGTGCTCCGTAGACCAATTCAAATTTGACCAATTGGTCTATGGGGAAAATGACATGTTTCCATCGTCCAATTACCAACTGGGCTATGGAGCACACTGGACGTAAACCAAAACTATGTTCCGTTATAACATTATAACCCCGAGTTCACACCATTTTCCTATACTTTGGGTTCAAAGAAGCCTTTGTTATATTTTTTGGGTCAAATCAAACTGAATCCAAAAATATTATAAATAAATAAAAAAAAACAAAGATCAAAATGTCTTTATCTTTTTTTTTTCTCAATTAGGTCATTAAGCGACACTTTCGAACGCCAAAAAAAATTAATTTAAAAGTAATAATAGTTGATTCGACCGTCGCGTCGTAAGTAAATACAATATAATGTTCGTTAATTATAGTTAATTTAAATAGAATCTTCAATGAAAAGATAGAAAAGCATGTCATCATCATCATATCAGCCGGAAGACGTCCACTGCTGGACATAGGCCTCACACAAGCGTCGCCATTTGATCGGTCCCGTGGGTCTCGCATCCAGCGGATCCCCGCAACCTTCACCAGGTCCACCTGGTACTCGTAGGAGGCCAATGCAACGTCTTCCGGTTCGCGGTCGTCACTCCAGAACCTTTCTACGTAATCGGCCATCCGTTCTGCGAGCAATCTGCTCTGCCCACTGCTACTTAAGTTTGGCAATTCTTCGGGCTATGTCGGTAGCCCTGGTTCTCTTAAAAAATATGTAAACTGTTTGAAATGGCCACTTCACCGAAAATTTTGTCATTATGTATGGTGTCAATTGGTTGCCAAATGACAGTATGTCTTCGGGATGAGGGTATTGCGAAGACTGTTGTCGCCAATTCTGGGATCTACGTCCAACGGACTCAATGAGATAGATGTTCACATTTATTTGTATTATAATCTTTGTACAAATGAATTGTTATGTCGTGATTATTCAGTAAATGATTATTGTTTCAAAAATAGATCTTGTTTTTTTTTTTAAATACTTGTGGACAAGGCTTTACTTTACTATTAAACTGGGCAGCGGAACATTTCTCAATTCTCCATAGCCCAGTTGATAATTGGACGATGGAAACATGTAATTTTCCCCATAGACCAATTGGTCAAATTTCAATTGGTCCATGGAGCACCGACGGAAATTACAGGCTAAAGTTGACTGTTACAAAAATAATATAATGCATGACCTAATGAACAGCATGCCTATATTAACTGAAGGGTAAGGGCGAGGTGTAGAACCTATAATACACTCACATTATGCTAGTTATGTTCAAGTCCCATGTAATAGGCCAAACCTTTTGCAATTAACCGGTTACAAATCCTGACTCCGGGCTAATACTGAGAAATGCGACTTGGAAAAACCGAATAATACTTTGCCTCATTCTTAGTATCAGAGCTTTGCCTGCTACACTGAAGAGGATGTCAATATTACCTATGTCAATGTGGTAGGTAGCATATTGAGATCAAATTCAATATCCTATCAAGAATCAGGGAATCGTAAAAGTCACTCCTAGTTACGGCTTGTTGTAAAACTTTGTAGCTTTTTTGCCACCAAATTATATTTTGATAAATGATCTAGATTGATCACGTGCTAGCCACCCTTAAAACAATTTCAATATTTTCGTTGGTTCTTCTATTTTGATAGTATTTTTAGATTTTGCTTAAACAAGCTTTTGTTCAAACATTAGCGCTACACGCTTTTCTTTAATAAGGTCATGGTCGAATTTCAGACAAACCTTTTAATGTTATTATAAAGGTTATATTATTGGAACTAGTTTCAAACAAGAGTGGCAGCCATTCACAATCCACTAGTTTTTCCTACCGATAACCTATAAACATTTTATATTTGCTTGCTATATTATGGCTACAAGATTAAAAGAAATTTAAAGAGAAATTTCCTCAACACGATATTTCCTCACACCAATAATAAGACCGATAAGTATAAATATTCTAGTCCCGCGAAATCTGCCTCGAAGAAAATTTCTCAATATGTAATACTGATAGCGAATATATTACTTGCTACGTCGTAGCAACGACTACGTGCTACGGAGCTACGCTTCTCGCTACGATGCGCTACTAAATATCAGGAAAACTGAAATATCAAAATTATCTACTATTCATTATTCCAGAAAAACCTGAGTATTTTTTTTAAGAAAGTTGTATTTAGTATTAAGGAAGGTTCTCTTAGAATTGAATCCCTTTATAACAGAGTAACTGGAGCATAACATATGTTTAATCTTCTGGAGGTAGATAAATTTGAGGTTATATTATTCTCTGTTTGTTTATATGAGAATATTGCACTGCGATGTGTGCTGTGTATTGTTGCTTTTCATTGTACATTTTTTAAATAAAAGAATCGCGTGTGTTCTGAAGAGCTCACACTGCTCACAGTGATATTTGTAGGGGTTAGTAGAATAGTTAGCAATTTTCTTGTTTTTGTCCCTGGAATTAACGAAACCAACGAAGTTTTCACGATAGAGATTTTTTGGTCTTAAGAAGCGATTTACATACTAACGACACATAGGCACTTCTTATGTATAGACAAACCAAAACCTATCAATCAAATTTTGTAATTCACAGGATAATGTAGAAGGATGTAGGCATATTCAGGCTTTAATGATCATCATCATCGTCATCATCAGCCTATAACAGTCCACTGCTGGACATTGGCCTCTCCAATTGCACGCCATTTGGTTCGATTTTCAGCAACTGTCATCCAGCTGCTACCTAGCTTGAGGGCGTCCTACCTTACGTTTACTAGTTCGCGGTCTCCACTCAAGAATACGTTTACCCCAACGGTCATCGGTTCTACTACTTATATGGCCGGCCCATTGCCACTTCAGCTTACTTATTCTGTGAGCTATGTCGACAACTTTAGTTCTCTGCCAGATCACCTCGTTTCGGATTCGATCCCTTAGAGAGACTCAGAGCATGGCCCTTTCCATAGCTCGCTAAGCAACTTTGAACTGATGAACCAGCCGTATTGTGAGTGTCCACGTCTCGGCACCGTAGGTCATAACAGGTAGGACGCACTGATTGAAGACTTTAGTCTTCAGGCTTTGTGGGATACGCGACGAGAAGAATCGACGAAGTTTTCCAAACGCCGCCCAGCCCAGCTGTATTCTTCTGCTATTCTCCTTCTCAAAGTTGTTCTTACCTAACTACAGAGTTTGCCCGAGGTAAACGTATTCTCGAACAACTTTGAGAGCACCGCCATTAACCACAATCGATCCCGGATTGGCGTGTGAATTGAACATAACCTGGGTTTTGTCCAAGTTCATCCGGAGACCGATGCGTGCAGAAGAATCAGCTAGGCTATCCAGCATCTGTTGTAAGTCATGCAGCGACTCTGCCATTATGACGATGTCATCCGCAAATCTCAAGTGTGAGATGTACTCGCCGTTTATATTAATGGCACGTCCTTCCCAGTCCAGCGTCTTAAACATATCCTCCACCGCATTACTAAACAATTTCAGGGAAATTACGTCCCCTTGTCTAACTCCTCGACGCAGTGAGATATGTCTAGTTTGCCGGTCCTGACTTTGGACGGTCATTGTTGCGTTTTCATAAAGACATCTCAGCACTTGGATCTATCTCCAGTCAACTTGGCATCGCTGCATAGACTCCAAAACAGACCAGGTTTCGATGGGGTCAAAAGCCTTCTCATAGTCCCCAAAAGCAAAACAAAGGGGCCGATTATACTCTTCGGACTTTTGTATTATCTGCCACACTGTGTGGATGTGGTCTATGGTGCTGTATCCTCCTCGGAACCCGGCCTGCTCCGGTGGTTGAAACGCGTCGAGTCTTCGCGCTAGACGATAAACGTGACTAAGAAGCGAAATGGGTCTGTAATTCTTCAAAAGGGCCTTGTCACCTTTTTTGAAAAAAACAACGACCACGCTCCTCTGCCACACCATTGGAGTTCTCCCAGAGAACAGGACAGAGTTAAAGAGCTCAACAAGCTCCTTCAATACCGGGCGTACTCCCGCTTTCAGGAGCTCGGTTGTAATCCCGTCCTCGCCAGGGGCTTATCCATTTTTAAGCTATTTGAGAGCCGCCTCTATTTCATCTTAGCTTACTTCAGGCAGGTCTTCTGTAAAATGGCGGGTTTAGGTTGGCTCTAGAATCCTCATTTTCGGGATCAGGCCGAGATGCATGCGATGCGTACAGTTGGCTGTAGAAGTCTTCTACTTCCGAAAGAATCTCCGGCCTCGAAACGACGATATCCCCACTCGATTTAGCCAACTTCATCTGATGGCTCCTCCCAAGTGGCTGAAAGAACACTTTGGACCCCCGATTTCGCTTAATCGCTTTCTCTATAGAGAGCGTATTGGATTGTCGGAGATCGCGTCGTATCATTTTCCTAATTATTTTTTTGAGTGCCCGCTGTTCTGACGATGTGGCTGGTGGATTTTCACGTCGCTCCGTCATTAGCTTTAGAGTCTCTTCCGAAAGTTTAGACCTCCGGCCCGTACGCCGCATCTTACAAAATCGTGTACCTTCTTCCCTGAGGATTTTCACCATTTGGTCGAGCGTCTGGTCAACGTCATCTGTGGTTTCCACGACAGCGAACCGGTTCTCCAGGTCGGACTGGAACGTTTCAGATCCTAACATAGTTTGGAGCATGTATGGACGGAGCCTAGACTTCATCAAACGAGTTCTCTCAAGCTTGAAGTTGATATTCAGAGAGCCTCGAACAAGTATGTGATCGCTGCCGGTATTAAATCTGTTGATCACTGAGACATCCCTGAATATATGCTATTTATCTGTTATGATGAAGTCTATCTCATTTTTGGGCATAGTGTCGGGGCTTTGACACGTCCACTTCCTTTGGGCTGTTTCTTTAAAATAGAATTCATTACGAAAAGTCCTTCTCTAGGAAGTTGACAAGCATTTGCCCCCTATGATTTCTGCTGCCAAACCCGTAGGAACCTACTACCGATACGCTGCAATTCTGTACTCCCACTTTAGCGTTAAAATACCCCATGACAACGCTGTAGTGGGTCTTAGTGGTGGAGTGCAAGGCCTTGTAAATGTCCTCTAAAATTTCCTCCATTTCGTCTTCCGAGTGCGCCGAGGTCAGTGAGTAGACTTGCACAACCTTGAGGCTGTACCTCTCGGTTAGCTTCAGTACGAGGTACGCTACCCTGTTCGACACACTGAAGACTTCCACAACGTTGCCACAGATAGATTTGTTAAGCAGGAACCTGACACCGCCTTGGGATAGCTGGTCTCCCTCTCGGAAATATATAAGGAGGCCCGATTCAAGAGTTATTGTGTCCTCCCCCTCTCTTCGGACTTCACTCAACCCCAGAATGTGCCACCTTATATTCTCGAGCTCCTGTTCAAGCTGCACGAGGTGTTCGTCGAGCCGTAACGTGCGTCCGTTGTACGTAGCCAAGGTCAGTTGGGTTTTTTGAATTTGGCGGCCGTAGTCCGTAAGCCGGAGATTCTTCGCACTCCCGAGTGCCCTGCCGCTACCGTAACCGCCGCCATAATCAGCAATAGCAGCAGGGCGGCCGGGAACTGAGAGCCCGTGGTTTCTTTTGACTTGCCATTTGAGGGTTTGCCCATAATTGCCACGCTGGGTATGCGGGTTGGCGATCGCAGATCGCAGTTTCTCGCACTGGTGACACTGCTGCCCGTCACCAGTCTGTGCCATTTGTCTATTTTGCGAAGATTTGTTGAAATGGTAATACCGCCATTTGTCGGTTGTCGTCAGGGCCTCGTTTGTTGATCAGCAGGATGCACCACGAGCAGGTGAGGTTGACTTGGGTCGCTAAGTTTGCGTGTGCGCCCCCTTACATCCCTTAATGATAGTGATCATTAATTTTGCTCACGAATATTTTTTTATAATTCCTACTAGCTTTGAACCCACCACCTGTACATTAAATACCCTACCGCCTATTCATCTCTAAACCTTAATCTGAACCGTTGTAACCCCTTATCAATAACTGTGTAACCCCGTCTATATCAACCTGAAACCCTCTAACTTGGGTTATCAATACACCCCTATAATTTAATGTTTGTTGGACCACCATTAAAACTATTTTAATGGCTTTTTAACTACCGTGGTCAGATAACATGTTGATGTTTTTTTTTAGAAAAAGCCTTTATGGCAGCAACAGTAGATTAATTAATTTATCTTTATTTCAGATTAAATTAAGATTAGCAGAAAAAGATATTTTCAGCAACACGTTTCGATTTTCCGTCATAAATTTCGGGCATTTTATTTTCTTGCGCTAAATGTAATCAAATGTGTAACTACGTTTCCTACACACTGTTTTCAATAAAAATTACAAAGTAGTATTTTTTTTAATTTACATCGTACCTGTATTTTCGCAAGGGTTAAGCAGACGAGTACTAATTAGTACACCCACATTTCGCCAGTTATGTGTAATTATTGTACCAGGCCCCTCAGAAAGTATTGCGAAAAAAAGTTTTTATATATGGGAGACTGGCCAGTTATAATGTTTTTCGAAAATATGATTATTTATAAGTAAAAATAAGTAAGTTCCAATTTCAAAATTTCCCTCCACATTTTTTGCGAGTTAATTCAAAGTATTGTGTCTCACTGAAATATGGATCTGCGCCGGGAACATTTTAGAGCTATGATTTTATACGATTTCAAGTGTCGCCTGAAACCGGATGAATCGTACGATAGACTTCAAATGGCATTCATGGATGAAGGCCCTTCCAAGGCAACCGTGTATCGTTGGTATAACGAATTCAAGCGCGGTCGACCAACTTTGGGGGATGACGAAAGAAGCGGTCGCCCTTTGACGGCTGTTACCGAAGAAAACGTGCTAGCAGTGAAAAATTTAATCCAAGACAATAGGCGAATTACATATCAGGAGATTCAACACATATTGAAGATTGGATCGGGAAGCGTTCACGAGATTCTACACAGCCATCTTCGCGTGAGGAGGATAGTATCACGCTGGGTGCCGCACAACCTCACCGATGCTCAGAAGCAGGCCCGGGTGGAATGGTGCCGTGATATGCTTAACAAATTTGAAGCAGGCTCGTCTCGGCGTGTTTACGACATCGTTACAGGTGATGAGTCCTGGATTTATCAATACGACCCAGAAACCAAGCGCCAGTCGACTGTTTGGGTGTTTCAAAATGAGCCAACGCCTACCAAAGTGAAGCGATCTAGAAGCGGGGGTAAGATTTTGATCGCTAGCTTTTTTAATTTGACTGGCCACTTGGTATCAATTCCCTTACGGGATCAAAGAAGCATTAATGCCGAATGGTATACTACCAAATGTTTGCCAGAAGTTTTCTCTGTTATAAGCAACAAGCGACCAAACACAGGGCTCCGCGGGCTACTGCTCCACCACGACAATGCACCTGCGCACACCGCACTCAAAACGAGGGACTTCCTGGACAGCACGCCAGTCAAACTCCTGGGTCACCCTCCTTACAGCCCTGATCTAGCACCGTGTGACTTCTTTTTATTCCCAAAAATAAAAAATCAGCTCAAAGGGATACAATTTTCGTCACCGGAAGATGCGCTGGCTGCGTTCGAGCAGGCTGTAAACGAGGTGTCTGCGGCGGACTGGAAAAAGTGTTTTGAAAACTGGTTTAGGCGCATGAATCTTTGTATAGAGGCTGGTGGAAAGTACTTTGGAAATATTTAATAAAAATATATGTACGTATAGAACAATTTTTTTTAGTTTCGCAAAACTTTCTGAGTGTCCCACGTATTATTATTTGTTTGAATTTTATGTGATAGAGAGCGAGCCTATTGCCATCAACAAGGAAAAAACCATCAAAATAAAAGAGGTCAGCCTGTAAAGTTAGAATATTATACTACCCTTAATTCAACTAAAAGTATTCAAATCAGTTTAGAGTAAAATGTATGTTCTTATTACCGGAAGAAAGTTCAATTTTGTGATCAAGGTGAAGTAC
Source organism: Orthosia gothica (assembly GCA_949775005.1). Taxonomy (NCBI): domain Eukaryota; kingdom Metazoa; phylum Arthropoda; class Insecta; order Lepidoptera; family Noctuidae; genus Orthosia; species Orthosia gothica. The sequence goes on from OX459036.1 coordinate 29,408,543, forward strand.
AACGGTTACCAATTAGTTGTAAAAGACACATTTTATGAAGTTTTGGGTGAAATAGTAGGCTATTTCAATGTCGTTTTTGATAAAGTTTGATTATATTTATTTGATCGGTAATGTAAGTAAATGATGGTTAGATAAGCAGTATTTGTGGTTACTAATTTCTTTCGCAGCTGCGGTGGTTGGCAAGTTAAGTGTTATTGGAAAAAGCTTAAGGAAACTGCGTTAGGCTAGGTAGATTTATAAGAAGGCCAGCACGGAATTTTTGGCTGATATAATAACAATACTAACGTTCAACTATCCCAAATTCTCACACAGAGATTGCACATGCATAAATCATCACCATCATTTTCACTTTTACAAAGCCACAGCAGTTTGAACAGTTTGACCTGGAGGCGTACCCAGAGGCGGCTTAATTAACTCTGACACCAGAGGTAGACACATTCTCACACGAAAAATAAATAAATAATAACAGTTTATCAATTTTTTTCCAATCTCCAACTACACACATCTTACATAACAACCTTTTCTAACAGATAACTTAGGAGTTTTCCGTTAGAAAAGTTCCGAACTCAAATAAAACTCTTCTGACGTAAAATTCCATGTAGCAGAAAGCAGTGATTGCCTTCTGCCTGAGGGACGCGTCACGTCAGTCACATGTCAGAGATTTATGACGTCATTTATATCGTCATTCCTAATACGTGCGTAGGTGAATTTGTACCTGAAAGTGAATATTGCCGCCTCCTATACTTGCCAATTTACGTATAAGTAAGTAAGAGGTGTTGTCTTGTCCGTCAGTCATTTCTGAACTATAACCCAGTAGAGGTGTACTACCTTCTCATGAATTAGAGCATGACCCTATTGCCATCAACCGGACCTAAATCAGGGCTCCGGGCTGCTACTGAGATGTACCTCCATGTTTATAAGTGGCGATTGTGACCACTGGACTACATGGCATGACATTTAAGTCCTATCTGAATTACAATTCAAGTGCCGAATGAATATTTTGTAAGGATATGCAATTTCGAAATATTTTCCCAACGTTTGTTTTTCTAGATAGTTTTGCCTAACTAAGAATTACTCAAAAACGGCTGACGTCTTCAAAGACAATATCTTCAGGTCTATCGAAGGCATCGCAACGTGACTGATGACGTCATTCGTCGCTATCTACCGGCCGTAACTTAGTATGAGTTATTTCCTTCCAAAATGTCTGAACACATTGACTTTAAGGAAAAAAGGAAGGAAAGATCGTGTGTGTAGGTAATGGTGAAGAGTAAGATATTTTTCTTTGGATGAAATAGATTAAGAGCTGAATTTAGTAAAGGTTTCGAGAAATTGAGGGTGTCATGTCCAGTTTGGGTTTGAAGTTTATTGTAAGTCGGGGCTGTTATCACTGGGCCACCACTGCTCATAAAAACATAGTTAGAAACATATTGTTCATAAAGATAAAAATCCGCAGAAAAAAATATGTTTCATATCCTGCAGGAACCACTTGTTTCACACAGCTACTCAGCTATACTGTCTATCAGGAAAAATATTATTGCAATTGGTTCAGTACATAATTCTAGAGAGTTTTGTTCCCCATTATACACTTACAAATAAACTCTGTATAATTCGTAAAAGTTATTTTTCTTGAAGCTGCCGAACACATTTAGTTATACTAAAATCATTCTATTGGGATACATGAACCATTTAGAGAGGTAGCTTCTGTATTTCATTTGTGTTATCAAAACCTTGTTATTTTGCCTCCATTCTGTCAAACATGACCCTTTGTTTGTGCACCTTTTGTCGACGTTTTATAAGTGCCCATGTAGGCCTATGTGAAATAAAAATTATTGATTTTGATTATGTTTGTCATGTTAAAATTTCATGTTTACGGATTTACCACCTTTACCAATTTTCATTAAAATTTGCCTGCAAACAGACGGGAAAATCTTTAAAAGTTAAGACGAATACGAAATAAAGATGGACTAAGTTACAGCCCGCATAGTTCCAAAGTCGGCTTTTTCCCTAACTCTGTATAAAAAGCAAGATGTTTATGGCAGTTCGATAAAATAAAATCCAAATAAGTAAACAGAAACAATTGAAAACCTCACGTAACTTCATATATACGCAAAAAATCATTAAAACTTCGCAATAAACTTGAAAACGTAGTGAAACATTATAACAGGCGCTAGTTATTCAAGAAGGCACGATTACTTTAGTATTCCGCGCGTCTTTTAAAGTCCATTTCAATAATAAATTATGTTGAATACAGTAGGAAAATTATTCAGGACTTCGACGGGGAAACTGGCTTTTTTGAAGCTAAAGTAGATTTTTTGCAACCTTTGCGCATAGTGTGGTCACCAATTTTATCTTGTTAGGTCAATTGATAAATTGGGCAATGTTCTTAACGTTCCCACTGCTGGCACAGAGAGGAGGCGTGTGTTCCTCCAAGAAGTACTACGGCTACTTTGGAACGGAAATTTCACGGACACGGATTGGATGTAGTGCGTAACCGCCCTTATTCCCCAAAGGGTTAGGCTGTGGTTTATGTGCTTATAGTACCTTCACGCACACATTTTGCCAGTTAGTTAAAACTCAAGTAATGGGGCTGCCCCTGTTGCCATAAACTGAGCACAAATCTAGAACAGATGGCAAAATCAAATACAATTTCCCGGTCCTAGTTATCGAACTATTTGCGACCACTCGACCAACGAAGCAGTAAGTTCTTTGAAACAAAAAAAAATAAAACTTTTTTTTTTTGGAAATTTATAACAAAATTCAAAATACGAGTATTATCTTATTTACTAAGTATCTTGTCATAGCTACTTCAAACATATATATTTTTTTAAACTTCTGTACCACATTTTTGCTAGATCAAGTGTTCTTTAGTGAAAAAGGTTTTTGACTACAAAATTTAGTCATGTTGGTAAATTTAGGCATGAAGGTTTCTTGAAGGTAAATTCCTTGGAAATAATTAAGTGAATATACTTAGGTACCTTCAAAGTTTATTTTTGTGAAGTTTCTTAAGGTCTCTACGTTATATGAACTTAGATTTTTATCACAATCTATTCAAAAAGAGCTTGTTTATTATTCGTAAGCAGGGACTAATATAGCTCATAAATCCCTAAGGACTAAAAGTGATTTGAACTTGGAATGTGGATATTGTTAGTAAATGTTCCATTCAGCAAAGAGATAAATCACAAACCATGCGTGCCAAAATAGGATTACATCGCTAAAATCGATTAAGAAGAATATATGAAGTGAATGGCTAATGAGCGATTTTAATTTTATTTCGGACTGCATGGGAACATTGTATTGAACAAGTGACTGGCTGGAAAACCACGCGCGAGCCAAATTAAAAAATAAATCTTCAACTGTAACGGATGTTAGTAACAAAATTGTTATGATACACTTCCATAAACTAAAATATAAACATAAGCCTCTAATTATTTCTATGGTATTTCTTATAGTTCTTAATTGTATGTAAATAAATAAAATTTGAAACCCTCGCTGCGCTAAGGATTTTACTCTAGAATCTGTCGTTCCACTCTAAAGTAAAACAAAACACTCTCGCATTTAAAATAGTTGTTTGCTCCCTAGATATACAATTTTGTTATCTTCTTTTGAGACAATATCTAGGTATATAATAACTGTCATTCTTGCTTATATTATTTGTTCTAAGTGTCTTAATAATTTTCCTCGATGGAATATTCCTAACAGAATTTTCTCAAGTTTTCTTCTTGAATTTTCATCTGAGTGTCCTAAAAAGTACCAAAGAATAAATTCAAAAGGAAAAGTAAATTTCAAAACATATTTATCGGTATGTCTAACTACTCAAATTACAATTATTATCTTTTGAAGGAGGCTGTAATGAGTCACATGCTCAGAAGTTACATCACGCATGTATAACTCCGAAGGGTTAGGCAGAGGAGTTCCTGCCACCATAAGATCTAATTCACTCGGGCGATCAAAATAACTGAAAGACTTTTGTTCTATTCCTGAAACCTTGAACTTAACTTGTATGTGGCCCTACCCAAGCAAACGTGCGAACATTAAAAGTAACTCTGATCCCAAAATATCACAGATGCTCACACAAACCCGGCTTCGGTAGCAACTCACAAAAGTAATACATATAAATTAAATACCGATACATTACTTACTTTTCCAACTATACTTGCACGACTTTTAGGTTTCTAATCGAATATAGAAGGCTAAGAAATTGACAGTTGATACGGAGAAAACGATTGATCTTTGTTATTAGGCTCTTGAATATTCAAATGTTCCTTAAAGTGTGAGCAGAGAGATCATTTGTTATTTGGCGTTGTGTTTGCTTTTGCATTATAAGGTTTTGAAAAAACACTGCTAAAGATGAAAAAGCTCTTGTGAAGCTCATAGTTAAGAGAGTGAAGATTATTTTAAATATAGACCTTCCTTGGTTATTCGAGTAAGAGATCGACTAAGAACCATTTTTTTTCAATTGTAAGCCGACGAATTGGAGTACGACTGACACCAGTTGCGCGCTGTCACTCTGCCGAGCTGCGGCTGTCTGCGGTTGCCTAAAGTCTGTGTGCAAGACTAGGTAGGTTAACCCTAATCAATGAAGTATGAACGTGAAAACTTCCCTTTCAGCGCGTATTATGAGCTCTATACTCAACTCAGCTACATAACTTCAGGTATCAATTCATCACGATTGACACAAGAATCCTCCACTTTTCTCGCTAGCCTAGACCTACTTAAACATTCTGAAGAATGTCCCTACAGAAAACCCACTTTAAAAGAAACGGGAAAGAAAAAATAATCCAAAGCAGATAAATTGGGTATATCAGTCGTAACTTGCAAAGCACTTGCATAAAAATGGCCTCTTCGACGTTATTTAAACTAAGACTATTTGTCGTGTTGTAGTTATTTCAGACAACCGTCATAAAATTACAGTTGTGATTTATATACGCAAAAAAAATAAGATTATAGTCAATTTGACAAGACGAAAACGTTGTGGCAACCCTATTTTATTTAAAGGCGTTGTTGCTTCGCGCCTGTCTAGAGGAACCTTCATGTCGGAAAGTTTTATCGCACTATGTAGTCATAATTCGCCTCTTTTTTGTACTCTTACCTATGGAACGTTTCTTTTATGTTTTCTACTGGATGTCTTTTAAACCAGGCAGGACTGAACAAGGTGGAAATAAAAAGAATTTATTAAAGTATCTTTTTATTGTTCCAGTAGCGAATCTAGGTGTGAAAGTGCATTCGCTAGACAGTTTCATTCTCCTTTAATTAAGTTTTCACTTTGTAGGGTTCTTGGAGCGAACATCACATTAAGTAATCGTTGTTCTTAGAAATAGTACTCGTATTGAAGTTTTAGTGTTTATTTATTTTTCGACTAACTAACTGGTCTTAATTATCAACGTACCCATGAACGCCAACTGTTTAATATTGGCCAGTACTAAGAAGGAGCACAGCCGTAATTACCTTGTTCTATAGATGGGGTGAAGAAGGCACGCAAACGCTACTCACTTACTTAAAATAGGTGTGATCTAACCAAAACAAAGAGCAATTATTATCAAGGAACTTTAAGTATAAGTACTAGAAGTCTTTATGACTTGTTAAATTTTTACTAGAAGTAGCCAAACACTAGTGCGCTTTCGTCGGCTATATGGGCAAATTGATAGTGGTCATCGCGACCACAATATCTGCCTAGCTTTATCCCATCTACATTGGGGTCGGCTTCCAGTCTTACCGGATTCAGCTGAGTACCAGTGTTTCACATGGAGCGACTGCCTTTCTGACCTCCACAACCCAGCAACTGCTAGCCGATAAGATGATAACTACTCAAGCTTGTGGCAAATTCCTTCGGTAGCCTTTTTAAGATAAACAACGCTCCAGAATTTCTTGTGGATACTATAAAAGTATTGCCAAGACGTGCTGCAGTATCCTCTTACATATTTATGACATAATCCTCTTAGTCATTGTACGAGCTTATGAAAGAGTTCGTCTGGGAAACTTCCAACGTACATTTTGTGTCTCCAATGAGCAGTACTGTGTTCGACTCGTTCCAATTACATACCCCTAATGAATTGCTTCATAATATTATGTTTGACTACCTAATCGATCTGCTCGACAACTTGAGTAAAGCAATAAATGTTGCTAGGATTGTGAAAATTAAAGGTATACCCGAACAACACCCCGGTTTAGAAGGTATGCAAATCGCCTGTGCATTTATTATAAGAATCAGAAGATGTTTCAGCATTATTTTCATGTGGTTTGCTGCTTGTTAACAACCTAAAAACAATAAAACATTAGGCATTTACACCTAATACTCTTAAACGTCTCTTTTTAACGTCGTTCATAGCTCGATTTGCTGCTATTATTTAGAAACGAATAAATAACTACATTTACTGTAATTTCCCTTTCAAAATCCTTATATGCCAGTAATCTTACACAAAATATACAAATTTCGTCAATCTATTCTTTGGTTTCAAAAAAATCCTTTTAGTATAATGTCCCTAACAACTAACTGCCAGAGAGAGGATTAAGTTTTTCTCCAAAGAAACTTAGATGTAACGCTAAATTGAATGAATATTTCCAAAGTTAATATAAATCTTTTGAGGGTTGGTTCCAGAGGGTTATAAAGTGAACCAGCTTTTAAAGGGTTGTAAAAAAGATGGATTGAAATCTCGGGAATAGTTTTATTAACATTTTATGGAGTCCATTTTTGGACTGTTGAATCTGGTCGGGTAAATGAAAGGCAGCTGGGCACTGACTGTGAGCTGTGTTTCTAGACTTTGACTTTTAATGTCTAGATAACCCCATATTGCACCGACCGTAAAAATATTGTTATAAGGGGCGAGTGGATGATTACAATTCTCTTTTACTTGCCAGAGGTGATATAAAAAATGGGATGTTTATAACACCTAAAAACGCACTTGCCTTATTCATCTCTTGTGATTTAGTTTATAAGCAGGTTCTTGTGGAAACCTAAAGAATACCTAGAAGGAGAATTTGCCAATATATAAAAAGTTTCCTAATCTATTGTCAGTAGTCAAGCTCTGATGTTTACTGATGAGAAAGTGGACCAACAAGGAAATAGTGTGATTTATAGAAAGTGTTCGGTGTATAACATTAATGATACTCGTAATTGCCCTACCAGAAAATTAATAAATCAACACCCAGACCCGCAGCATTCGATAATAACATAACGACCGAACTGCCAGTACTTTGCAGCGATAGTTCGGACAAATTCTAATATTAATGACGTTTATATGATGATGGATGACGTCACCGTTACACGTTATCGCCATAACAAATGTCCCCAAATGCTGAGCGATTCGTGTCTCGTCAAATGTGGTTTATATTCAATTTAAGTACCTATTTGGAGACTTGATTTGTTGAAGTTCTAAGTTCGGTCGGTTCGGTTGAAATTGGAAGGGGATGGGAAGCAGCAAATTCGTGTTTGTACGAAAATTAAATAAAAAACTTAAATTTTGAGTAAACCTCCATGAATGACCAAAGTAAAATAGGGATTCATGGTATTTATTCTAAAGATGTTGATTCTCTTGAAGAATGTAGCAAATAAGTTTTTCCCTCTCAGTCAAATGCAACTGCGTTAAGATATGACCTAAGTTTTCGAACCCCAGCTACTTTAAGTTTGTCCTCACCCCTGTTAAATAAAATCAAGTAAATATGGCAACTACTTACATGACAGAAAAGCAGGTTTGTATCTAGGGAAAGCCTCACAAATGTAGGTAGCCTGAACTCTGCGTGACATATTAGTACGAGAACTTAAATGTTAGTCTGAACTCTGAAATAATTTTCATAAATTTATCGGGTGACTTCGTAATTGGAATTTTAATTAAAACAGTTTAGGTACTGGTTGCAACTTTGTGTGATAGAAATTGTTGCTGATTTCGTGCTACTAATAGTGGACGTTTTTGTTTACAGGTACGTGTCCTCCAATCGCGTAATTTCAACTGAAAATTGTCGTGAGTTTCTACTTGTGTTCCAAACTTCCAAATCTATTGGCATTGAATTACTTTTTTTACTAGATCAGTCCTGCATTTCAGGAATGTCCAGACGCCACGCTTAAATTATAGGTTTTTTAATTATAAAATTCTAACGTTAAACGTGGAAAAATAAAAGACCCTACCAAATACCTCATCCTTTATTCAGGAAAGAAAGATAACCACTTATTGCGATTACCAGCCCTTCTTACCTTCTGTTATGGTCAGCATCCCTTTTTTGTTTGATTGTTTATAGCAACTCCTATTTAAAACCCTGACACCTCAAAATTCCAAACAAAGGAACAAAACTCCGTAACGGAATAAAAATTTGCAACAGTCTAACACTGAACTTAGAACTCTGTCGCAAGGAAAAAGGACGGCGTTAATGAGTACATTGGCGACCGTGGCATCATTTAAAACTTCGATAATCACTGGGCAAAAGTTGCCACACATTTTTCATTGAGTCTCAAAGTTTCGAGACTGAATTTAACGGTTCACACACTTGAAATTAGTCTTATGAGTGAGTGTAAGGTCTTCAGACAGGGACACATTTCAGTTTTCACATTGTCACACATATTATTAAAAGTTTGCCGACATGCCGCTACTTTTACTCTGTATCGGTATTTACGTAAAGTTAGATTAATTGAAATAATGTGAGTGGGTAGATAATGGGGGTAATAATATTATGTATGTGTTCTTAATAGAAACTAAAGTTTAATTTTTTCGTACCGAGTTTAACTTTGCAAAACTTCGAATGGATGGATGGTTGGATGGATTCTGTATTGAACGTGTTTATAAACACAGGATATCTGGCTTATTCTGTTAATTATGACTGAATCATGACAAAGCCTTTTGAATATACAAGCGTTTTAAAAAAAAAATAACTACGTTATGTTTACCATTAGGATTTTATAGAGCTTAATAGATCATAAGAGAAACGGAAGGAAATAAAAATCTGTGAGCTTTTCTGAGGAAAAAAAGAGGAATAATCTTATGCATATTTCATGGAATATTAGAAATGCTTTCACCGTTTTATAGTGTAGAAGGCACCTCATGTCTTCCATATTTCTGTTTTGTATTTCTGTAACAACTAACTGAAGTATAATTCTTTATTTCTCAAAGAAACTTAATCTAAATCGCCTCCATGGTAAATCGATAAGTCTTTCATTAACAATAACTACACTAATTCCATACGTTACCAAGTATTCCTGTCACTACACGTACTTACGCCCGGGTCCCGATACGATACATCACTCATACATAGACGACTTATGTGTCGTCGCGCCGTTTGAAGAAACCCTTAAAAATTGCCAACAATATTCGAGTGTTAGATAAGTAGGTACTTTGTTTTTGTAATAATAGGAAAGGCGAGCTTCCACTGCGAGGAGTGAGGTTTGACTTGTTGTTTGCTAGCCCCGCATTTGTGCTAAGCCTGGACGTGTGTGCTACAGTCATCAACTATCCAGTAGTCCAGCCATCTCCAGCCTCTCGAGTAGGTATCTTGGCCTAGTTGGCTAGGCTGGATGTTGATTTGGAAAGGAACAACCGAACCGATTACGAAAATGATTTTACTAACAGAAAACCATACTATTGCTGACTGTCATATGCGACTTTGTATCCCGTAAAAAAGTGCATTTCGTGTGGATTAGGCATCGCAAACGAATTTAAAAAAGCTAGTGTTAGATATTTCTCTTCCGAAGCCGAGGTAAGGAAGTGGGGTTGATTGGCCCTACCGATTGATTGGAAGGATTAGACTAATGATGCAACTGCTCTGCTTTCAGCTGTGTTTCCGTCTACAGTGGTAACATAATATCGGACTTTATATTAAGATGTGTTGGCAGAAATGTATAATCTGTATACAGCGTCCTGATTCTGAAAATAGTCTATGGTCGCAGTGGACAAGCCCGGCTACCTTTTCATACAAAACAAAGCTAATTTCGCTTGCGGAACTTAGCCGTGGCGGACTGCTGTGGATCGCCTTTACCCAGAGCGCAAAACGTGGAACAGTAGAACACAAGTCATAAAACAATACTGAGTAAACTATAAGTTTTAAAGCTGACATGGTCACAATAGTGTAAGTATATCGAGTTCTCGTGATCATGGCGCTTGTAACGGCGCCGAAATATCGAGCTCTCAACAAACATCAAAATATACATGGTAAATATCCCGAAACAAATATTAATTCTACTGAATAAACTGTTAATATATTAATATTTTTGTATTGTATTTCTTTAGCATGTGTGTATATGTTATGGGTTACTATTTAGTATCGCTAAGTAAGTATTTTTATGGTTGTTTTATAAGCCTCCGGGCATGTTCTTTTAATGTGGCTTATGTATTGAATGCTTGATTATACAACCTAGGTTGGAAGTAGATATTGGCTTTTGTGTGTGGCTTATGTGGAGCTATTAACCAGGTATCCTGAGTCCATAGCTTACTTATATTATATCTTATAAAAAGACTTCATGAGTATCTAATTTTACCCCCAGAAAGATTGCCAATCAAATAAAAGTTACAAGGTCCGGGCCAGCATGCACGCATCTGCTACTATTTCTCAACAGGCCCACGCAATTAATTTAGTGCTATGCATTCTTCCTTTTCTCCGCAAGAGTAAAAATGATTTTAGCATGCATTTTCATTATATATTTCTGTGTACTGGTAAATTTGCCATTTTCGCAGACTCTCCAAAATTCCTGCTATACATTTTTAGTGTTACGCGTTAATTTAATTTATAGTGTAATTATTAAAACTCGCTGACGTGCAAACAATTTTACGTTCGGGTATTATATCATAACAGATTTGCACACCAAAATAAAATTTAAATTCCATATTTCAGACATGGAATTTTCATTTAAGTAAGATATTCACTCAGTGAATTGGAAATGGAAGAAGAAAACTCGTCGTTTTGGCCCCTTAATAACGTAAGTTAAGGGCCAGCGCAGGAAGATGGAATAAAGATGACAGTGATATTATTGCATTGAAACCAATTTTTAAGTAGGTTTTTTCAGAATGCTTCAGATATTATTACTATTAGATACTTGTCCAGCGCAAAAACCAGCGTGGATGAAATTCTTTCCTTGAGAAAGGCTATGGTGAGGCGGACAAATTTGACCTTAAGCCTTGTCTCCCAGTGGGGTGATGAAAATCTGGTCTCCTTTAACGCCACCAAAACACAAGCGTGCCTTTTTACCGCTAAAAGGGGAATTTTCGATCTTACTCCTACTTTCCGGGGTGCGTCTGTTTCTGTGACTGATCGGCTCGAGCTCCTAGGCATGGAGTTGACATCCAGTCTCAACTTCGGCGCATCCATTGAGTACAAAGCCCAAATTGCGGCCAAAAAACTGGGCATCCTAAATAGAGTGAAGCGATAGTTCACGCTTGGACAGCTTTTAAACCTATACAAAGCGCAAGTCCGATCCTGCATGGAGTATTGCAGCCATCTTTGGGATGGCTCAGCAAAGTATCAGCTTGCCGTGCTTGACTCGGTGGAACGCAGAGTCAAGAGGCTCATCGGCGACGTTGAACTGGTGGATGCCAAGCTTAATAGCTTGGCTCATCGCCGCAAGGTTGCCTGCTTGTCGGTCTTCTACAGACTGTACTTCGGTGAGTGTGCTCAAGAGCTCCACGACTTCATCCCACCAGCCCCCTTCTACCATCGGACATCTAGACGCACTGCAAGTTACCATCCTTACCTTGTTACCATTCCACCAATTCGCACCAAGCGCTTCCAAACATCCTTCATAATGCGCACAGCGAATGAATGGAACTCACTACCTGCGTCTGTTTTTCCGAACGCATTCAACCCGAATCTCTTCAAAGTTAGAGTGAACAGGCTTCTTCTGGGTAAACTCACTCCACCGTAGACTCTGTCTCTGACACTAGACCTAGACTAGAGTCAAAAGCAAACCTATCATAAAAAAAAATAAAAAAAAAATGTTGTACCCTCGATACACCGGAGAAGGTAGGAGAGTGGCGTCTAGAGGAGAGATAATTTGTTTGTTTTCACTTTATTAGATAATCAGAATCCAATTAAAACATTTATTATAATATTCAATTGCTTCCCACCAGCACTTTAGCTAGCTTTAGCTCTCGAATAAGAGAATTTAAAAACACCAATTATTTTGAAAGGGATCTAAAAGACACAACGTCCTTCCCACACGCTCACTTTTCAAGGGTTAAACTGTTTGAAACTCCCGAAATTGGAGCGAAAAGTTTGGAGATGTCATTTGCATATCTTTGGAGAAATGTTTAAAGCATTTCTGGGTTATGTTTTTGTCTTTATGCTTGCCATCTTTACCATTTAGGGGTGTAGCTGCATTCTTTTCGGAAATGGTTTTAATAGAGTGATATTTTTTTTAATTTACACGAAAAAGTTTATCTGGGTGTTCTCAATGAAATTGCGGTCAGCTTCCAATCTGGCTAGTTGGTATCAATACTCATGTAATTACTGCTTTCTAACTAACGAATGGCCAGGTTTAGCTCAAATTCGAAAGATTTGTTCTCGTTGTGGCTGTGTTGTTGTATTTTGAACTTTTTTTCGTACTAGGAATTACACCACAAAAAGGTCAGCCTTACCACTCAGATCGATAATACCAAGGTAATAACCAAACTATGTTGTTGCCTAAGCTGTAATTCATCTGACTGTTTGTCACAAAATTGATCATACCTTGGATTTAACACATTAAGTACAATTTTTTTCCGACATAAAGTACCCAGGATACCAGTAAAATAAATTTCCACACCCCACCCTCTTCAAACTTCATCATCATCTAACCCAACTCAGATTGATAAGAGGTACAACAGTAATACTTGTAAAACAATATATCACGGGAATTTAACGCGATGATTTCGATTGTTTATTTACCTATTTCACCCGACGTTTCGGCCGCGTAAACTGGTGTCTCGGTGTACTGGCTCCGTTGGGGCTGGAAATTCTTCCTCTACCCGCACATTTCTACACACTACACTGACTGTGTCCTTATTCTGTAAGTTCGCCGACTGCACAAAACGAAATAATGTTTTTTTAAATCACAGGGTTCCACGCCGCGGATAATTTGTAACCATCATCCCGATTGAACGTTAAATGCCCGTGATATATTGTTTTTCAATTATGAAACGCGAAAGTTTTATGCCGCCTTCACACGCTTGCTATTTGCCACAGTCAGGACGAACAGCAAACACGTGCCGAACACTGACCACAAACACCCTACACAAACACGGCATCCACACTCTTGGCTAGGCTAAGCTCCTCATTTTTCCTTACAATTCAGCTTAGGATACACAAAATGTCACGATTCGTAAATTTGACCACCACTATTAACTTCGTCCGCCGCCCGCAAGTTCGCGCTTACTACTGAACTGAACAAGCGTCTGGATACATCACAATCACGTTCGTCGAACACCGTTTGATTTGTGTACAAAAACCGACACCGATACCGAACACGGGCGAACACAAAAAAAAACAGCCAAACACAATCAAACACCCATCCACACGTTCGTGTTCGTTGTTTATTCTTTGCTGTTCGCCATTGTTCGTGCGTTTGTTGAGCGTGTGGCGGCGGAATTAAAGTTAATAGTAATGTTTGTATCAGTTTCCGTAACAATCCACACTAGAAACAAATGAACAATGCCACCAGCCCCGCGGACCCGTCTCATATAGAGTTAACAGTAAACAGACCTTGTTTGTGTAAAGGTTTGGTGAATTTTCAAGAGATAGCGAATTAACATAAAGATAAATCAAGATCGAAGATTCGAATCTGCCCTTTTTAATGAACATTAAAAACAGCCTGTGTCTCAGCAGTGGGAACCCACTGCTGAGACACAGGCCTCTTCTCTGTTAGAGAGGGAACGGGCTGTAATCATCACGTGGCGTGGGCCCATTTCGGGTTGGTGGTGTCACATGTCTTTGAGTTTTTGATTCTAAGACGGTTTCATCGCGATGATTTCCTTCACCATTTTGAGAGCAGTGGTGATAAAATAATTTACGCAAAGTGAAGCGCCTGCCTGGGTTCGAACCAATGACCTACAACTTATAAGTCGTTGCCGATAGCACTGGGCCACCACTGCTCAATTTGGTTTAATTTATAAATCAGCACATTAACTAGAAAACAAAACCATTATTTTTCAATTTAAAAGCTGCAGGAGTATGCAGTTTGTGGCATCTCAATCTGTTTGTTTTTAACCCCTGACGGGCAAAGAGTGGTGTTATAAGTGTGACGTGTGTATTTGTGTCTATATGAATTTTATTAAGTGAATTTTTATTTCACATTTATTATATAATCTATTATTATTTTTTAGCTTATATAATATTTATTTAATTACCTGCTTGATAATTATGTCTGACGACGACTCTTTTTATTCTTGTTCTTCCACGTCTTTTTCAACTCTTGACGACTCTCTGTCCGTGAATGGTTTTCTGAGTGGTGAGTGCAAGCGATTTGAAAAGTGCTTTAACGTCTGTCATGTCAATGCTCAGAGCATTCCTCAGCACCATTCTGAGTTACTGGATTTATTTTTTGATGTCACTTTGCATGCTGTTTTGGTGTCTGAAAGTTGGCTAAAACCTGAACTTCCCTCTACTTTTTACTGTTTACCTGGCTATATTTTAATTCGCAACGATCGTACAGGGAAAAGAGCCGGGGGGGTTGCCATTTACCTGCGTAGTGATATCCCTTACAAAATCTTATTTTCTTCATCCCCAATTTATAATGGCAGCCCTGAGTACTTATTTCTTGAAATTGTAGTTAAAGGGGTTAAGGCCGTTCTAGGAGTTGTTTACTGCCCTCCTGCTATAGATTACTTCTCCATTCTTGAATCTCTCTTCGAATCTGTTTCCTGAGATTACAAACATCACATAGTCATGGGTGATTTTAACACTGACCTTTTGAAGGATAATCCTCGATCACGTAAGTTGAGAGCGATCCTGGAGTCGTCTAGTCTGTCACTCCTTAAACTTAATCCGACTCATCATAACTTTGACTTAAACGATTCCTGGCTTGATCTCATGATTGCATCTTCTGTGGATCTCGTTGCCAACCACGGTCAGGTCGCTGCGCCTGGTTTATCCAGACACGATCTCATTTACATGTCCTACAAATTAAACCCCCTAAGCAGCGGCCTGCTATTGTTTTTATACGAAATTTTGTAAGATTAAATAAAGAAAAGCTCAGTAGCGATGCACAAGCCCTGGATTGGGTTGATATTGCCCAGTCATCTTCAGTGGATCAGAAAGTTGAAATATTTAACAGGTATGTACTCCAGCTCATGGACACGCATGCGCCACTGAGGGCTGTTCGTGTCAAGCGCCCCCCAGCTTCATGGATAACCCCTGGAGTTCAGATGGCAATGAGACGACGAGACCGGGCTTTTGGAAAATATAGGCGGGACCGCAGTGAGGAGAACTGGATCCTGTATAAGTTGGCTAGAAACCGCTGCAACCAGATGGTAAGAGCATCTAAACGCCGATACATTTGTGAAAATGTCCTCAACTCATCACCGGCTGATATTTGGAAGTTCCTGAAATCGCTTGGCATAGCAAAGTCCCCTTCTAGTATTGTTTCTCTTAATCTGCCTTTGGATGTTCTTAATAATCATTTTTCAACGTCCGCTACGCTTGCGGCTGACGTCAAAAACAAAACTATCTCTGATATTACTTCCAAGCCAATGCTTTCTCCTGACTCTTTTTCTTTCTCCACCGTGACTAACCTTGAGGTCCTCAAATATTTTACCTCAATTAAGTCTAGGGCTGTGGTTTGTGATGGGGTCAGTCGAACTATGTTATCTTTTATGATTGAGAACTTAATTCCAATTATTACTCACATCATCAATTCATCGTTGCAGACTGGTGAGTTTCCTGCAATGTGGCGTAAGGCTTACATTATCCCTCTTCCTAAAATGCCCAACCCCAGTTTGGCTAATCACTACAGACCCATCTCCATTCTCCCTTTCCTTTCTAAGATCCTAGAAGCAGTTGTTCTTAAACAAATATCCTCCTACGTTTTCAAAAATAACCTGTTGTCCAATTGCCAATCCGGTTTTCGGCCTGGCCACAGGACAGCCACAGCTCTGCTTAAAGTTACTGAAGACATTAGGTACGGCTTGGAAAATTCGAGGTTAACGGTGCTGGTTTTAATAGATTTTTCCAATGCTTTTAACACCGTTGATCACGACATTCTCCTGGCCATGTTGTCTCAAATTGGGGTCTCTTTGTTGTCACGTGATTGGTTTTCATCATATCTTCGTGGTCGCCAGCAGGCTGTGCGTGCTGATCAGGATAGCTCTGACTGGTGCGACTTGGTAACTGGTGTTCCACAAGGCGATATACTCTCTCCTCTTTTATTTTCTTTATTTATAAACTCCATTACTGTTATCCTCAAATGTTATTACCATCTGTACGCTGATGACTTGCAACTTTACGCTCAATCAGACATTGCCAACCTTAATAATTGCATTTCATTACTCAATGCTGATCTTCGAGCTATCAGTGATTGGTCTGGCAGATTTGGGGTTTCTGTTAACGTCGGGCAATGTCAGGCCATCCTCATTGGTAGTTCGTACTATTTGAGAAGTGTGAACACTGGCCAACTTATGCCACTGATGTACGAGAACTCCGTCATTTCTCTTTCACCTCATGTAAAAGATTTAGGTCTGTACATTGACGACAGTTTTAGTTGGAATAAACACGTAGCTCAGGTGAGCCAGAAAGTCGCGTTCTCACTGCGGTCTCTCTATAGATTCAAGCATTTCCTCCCATCCAGCACCAAAATCACTTTGGTCCAGTCACTTGTGCTTCCCATTATCGACTATGCTGATGTTTGTTATCCTGATCTATCCCAAGAGCTTCTAAACAAATAGGATCGACTTCTCAACAATTGTATTCGCTTTGTTTTTGGCCTTCGTAAATACGATCACATTTCTTCCTACCGTTCTCAGCTTAAATGGCTGCCTATCCGCCTCAGGAGGTCCCTCAGATCTCTCTGTTTGCTCTTCACTATTATGAACGATCCTTGTGCTCCCGATTATCTAAAAACTTATTTCAAAGTGTTGGGCAGTTCTCACAGTCGTAACCTTCGAGCCTTCAAAAATCTACTCCTCCAAATTCATTCACACCGCACCGGTTTTATGTCCAATTCATACGCTGTCTCAACAATTAAGCTCTGGAACGCGCTACCCTTTGGTATTAAAAAGGCTGAAAGCAAATTCACTTTTAAGAGAAAAGTTCATAACCACTATTTGTGTCAGACAAAATAGCTCTCATCTAGATACGTCTAGTCATAATAATTATTAATAGGTTTCTCGTTTTTTTATTGGTATTTATTAGTCTATTTTATTTGTATATGTGTATTGTTAATATATATGTAAGTATATACTTTTTCGTATACAAGTTGTTTTTTAAATGTTATTTTGTACCCCTTCACAACGATGTTCTTTTTTAACCCAAAAGTTGACTGGTAGAGAATGCCTTGTGGCATTAAATCCGCCTATGTACCACTTTTGTACATGAAGTTTAAATAAATAAATTTGTGATTCTGTCTGTGGCATCATAGCGCCTAAACAGATGAACGATTTGGATTTAGTTTTTTTTTTTCAATAAAGCAAACCGCACTGCTATACAGTATATCCAAAATTTAAATAACAAAAATACTAAATTCTATCAGTTTGACCGTCAAAACAAAATATTTACTACTAGCTGTGCAGGTTGACGGCTTCACTCCTGTTAAGACGTCAACCTGCCTACCTACCTACATTACTTGCCTTCCTACCTACCCATACCAATTTTTTTCTGGGGTCTTTCTTCACCATTCAGAAAATTACTTCAAATGCACAACGACATCTATTGAATATGGTGTTCAACTGTCTGAGTATCTAAATTGTGTGTGTTTGAACACTTTAAATTCATCTTACTTTTAATAGAGTGAACCAATTGCGATGAAACAAAAGCTAAGTAATACTTCAAGTTACGCACAATTTTTATGTATAAAAGTTATCTACATTGGTATCTTACATTTCACGTGATACGTGCATAAATAAACAGATAAACCGACAAACTGACGAAATTTCCAAAAATGCTGGAAGTGGGTTCTGTTTTGGAAATATTTTCGATGTAAAAAACTACTTTTCTACAGATTTATTATATGTACAGATAGATTGATCCATTTGATTGTATTCATTATTCGACTGGAACACATGCATTTTTTTAGGTTTCCATGCATATTGAAATTCCATTTCATGCTCTATGTCAGTTATACAAAAGAGTATAACAAAAAGTAAAAAATCAAATACTATTGAAAGAGGTTATTGTGTATGTATGTGTAAAGCTTCGTTCGTAGAATTTTAATTACGTTTTTGTGATAAAAAAGTGGGTGTTCAGAATTGATTCTAATTTCGTTGCTTACAAAAAATTCCGAGGCTAAAAATTAGTTTACTTTGTTTTTTATGGTTTGCTTAAATATTACGCGTGGCTACACCTATAACAGTTTTAAATATAAAGTCCTTCGACAGACAGACATACATCTTAGGCTTAGTAATAAGGTTCTTACACCTATATTTTTCTTTGGGACAAATCCACCACACTACACCCAACCTATGCAACTCCTGAAAGCCAGTATCAACAGTGGTGACACCAGAAAAGTGTCCAGTCAATATTCAACGTTCCATCTAGCATCATTCAATGAAGTTATTTAGTAAAGAACAGCAGAGGTTTAAAAAAACCAAAAGCTTTTCGCTCATTACTGCTCGCTGCCACTAACGCTTCTGCTCATCCCAAAACACATCTTATTCATCTCACACGAACCATAACCTGATAACTGCGGCTAAATTGTGCTTTCAGAACAAGTTCTCAACTTCAAATGTTCATCAAATGTTTTAACGGTGTTGTTTAGATATTAAAGGGTTTTCTGAAATATTGTTTGTAGAATAATATTAATTTCATCCGAAATATTTATTAAAGTCTAAAGGTTGCCAAACTATACATGAGCTATATACTATATATAGGTAGGGTCCTTCAAATTCAAACTTGATAGAACGTTTGAATCTCACGAGATGAACCAATAACCTGGTGACGGCCACTTTAGTCCGCTAGATGTGAAAAGCATAGGACTAGTGGATGAGATGATGCTATATCTAGCAGTGGACGTCATTTATTTGAAACTAGCTGACCCGGAAAACTTTGTTTTGCCATAAAAACACCAAACATTTATCTACCCTACCTACCCTACCTTACACTACCCTACCCTACACTACCTTTCCTACCCTACGCTACACTACCCTACCCTATCCTACACTACCCTACCCTACACTACCCTACCCTACACTACCCTACCCTACCCTACGCTACACTACCCTACCCTACGCTACACTACCCTACCCTACACTACCCTACCCTACACTACACTACCCTACCCTACGCTACACTACCCTACCCTACACTACCCTACCCTACACTACCCTATCCTACACTACCCTATACTACACTACCCTACCCTACACTACCCTACCCTACACTACCCTACCCTACCCTACACTACCCTACACTAAACCCCCCCTCCCCTACACTACCCTACCCTACCCTGCACTACACTACCTTAGAAAAAAAAATACATATACGTAAAAACAATCTTTGAACTTCAACGAACATTTAAAAAAAAGAATTGGCCAAATTGGTCCAGCCGTTGTTGAGTTATGTGCTTACCAACACATTTTGCGATTCATTTTTATATTATAGATAGAAGATGATCATGAGTTTTACGTAATCTGATTGTAGGGCACTTATTGTAATTGCGTCAGCCCAACAATATTGTGCCTACTCTCGCGGATATTATATTTTGTAGCTGAATGTTACAGGATTTGAATAAGAAAAAGGTTTCATGTAATTATTTAATTTTTTTGCTGTTTCAGGTAAGCTGATGAAAGTTTTTGTGACTCAAATATTTAATGAGTAGCACATTTTTTATTATTTCAACTGTGAAATAAAAAAAACTTTACCAGTTATCAAATATTTTGCCTCTATAACAGAATACCGTGAAACTACAAAAAACTCGTCGTTTCTGTATCGTGGTCGGGAATCTAATTGCATGTCAGTATTTCGGCTGCATGTGCAATATCTATGCTGAATGAGTCGTGATGACTAATTGCGTTCTGTCAACGGTGCGAGGCATAGCGATGGATTACCAAATGCTATTTCGGTAATCAAATTATCTTGTTTAGCTTTTTAGTTAGATTACAAAGTAACATTTATTTTATTTCCAATCCCAAAAATGCCTTTTTGATATCGGCAATGAAATGAAATATGAAAAATAAAAAAAAACTATAAACAAAGTCAAAAGTCAAAGTCAATGTTTATTTCAAGTAGGCCATTATGCGGCACTTTTGAACGTTAAAATTTACAAGTAATAAAAATTGATTCTACCGTGCATACGGAAATGTAGCTTGTTATGGAGAAGAACGCACAAGAAACTCCATACTAACTCTTTTAAAAAAAAGTTTTATACAACATTTACACAAGTACATACATCAATAAATTCATATACGTGAGGACGATGTACCCAGCACCACGATACTACATATAGGTATGAGAGAATTACAAGCACTAACAGGTAAATGCCTTTACTTGATAAATATGAACATGGTTCTCACGTACTTACAAATATTGCAAACATAATGTACATTACCTAATTAAACAACAACAGAACAGTGTTCGAGTCAATTTTAAACAAAAAGAGAAGAAAAATAATAATAAAAATAAAGCGTTACTATAATTATGAATATAATACAAATTAACCATTTTGATTTTGTCCACACCAAAGATAGGCCTATGGAGCAGGACCAGCATGTTTCCAAGCATTCTTATCTTGAATATAATTATCTAATTTGTAATATGCTTGTTTACAAAGTGTGTTTTTAACTATTGTTTTAAATTTTCTTTCATTTAATTTTAATATCTCACAAGGTATTTTGTTATAGAATTTAACACAGTACCCCATGAAAGATGTGTGTACTTTAGCTAATCTATAAGATGGTTGATCTAACTTATCTTTATTTCTGGTATTACAATTGTGTCTATCACTAACTTTACTAAAAAGATTTAAATTTTTTCTTCCATACATAATATTTTCATAAAAGAATTGGCAAGAAACTGTCATAATATTAATCTTTTTAAATAGCTCCCTAAGAGATTCTCGGTGACTTAACTTATATATGGCTCTGCCAGCTCTCTTTTGCAATATAAATATTGATTTGTCTGTCGCAATGTCTGCCGCCCGACACCACAGTAAAATACCGTTACACCGTTACCGTGAAAGTAACTAAAATAGACCAAACGCGCGGTTTCTACATCTGTAGCCCTACCTACTTACTTAAGAATAATCGAATCAGGAACTGAATGGAGCAAAATGGTGAACTTTTTGGGCCGGGTCGTGAAAATAAAATGGTAAATATAGAGTCTCAAATACATACAAAATATAAGTTTATGTATCTCGAAGGGGTAGGGTAAAGTGTTAATAGTAGCAAGAGCACTTTTACAATTATCGAAATATCCAATTAAAAAATTAAACAAATATCCAATTACATATTTTTTTCCATGAGGGCAAAAGCTACATAACACCATATGCTACGATCCTAACACACTCCTTTTGATTCGTTTACGTTCACACATTTTGTCACCATACGCTTAT
Organism: Orthosia gothica; assembly: GCA_949775005.1. NCBI lineage: Eukaryota > Metazoa > Arthropoda > Insecta > Lepidoptera > Noctuidae > Orthosia > Orthosia gothica. The sequence continues at coordinate 29,430,186 of OX459036.1, forward strand.
TACATAAATTATCATCTAAACACAGAAATGCCATTGTTTTCCAGCATATTATTGCAGTCATCAACATTGTAAAGCGCGCAAGCCACAACCCCAAACCTGTAGAAATTCACCAGTGCAGCGCTGAGCAGAATTTTCCAGCTCAGAACATAAATCTCGCTAGCGACTGAATGGTACAAAAACAATATTTTGTTCGGAATATATAGTTTTTCTGGCACGATAGTGAATTCCTGATTGGATTCTTTAAATGTTTTTCGGGTAACACATAATGTAGCTATACTTATATATTTAACCTTTAAGATTTATGTCAGGAATAAGGATAAAGGGGGATCTGAAATATGTTTGTTTCTATCATACTGTGTGAGTGAGCCTTGAGCATGGGAAAAACCTTGGCAAACAAATGACAGTCTAATATCGTCAATAGGCAGTAAAGTATATGCATTGGTGTAGCGACCCTAAGGTGACTGCTGAATTCATTTAACGATACGGTAACCGATCGCCAGCGGGAGGCCCGCCAGTCGCTTACTTACCTCCGCCTGGCCACGCCTATACTATATTTCTAGTTCCATATCGTCTAGTTTGGTAATAACCTTTTGTAGAATTCAATTAAATAGTCAGTATATTTTAACCGAACTTTATTTAGACCTCCTATCGTTGGAACCGCATAAATACAACACGCACAACATAGGTATAGCAATCAGTGGCCGTCTCTTCTTAGTTTCAGCTTAGCTTGTCAATCCCATACATATTGCGCTTTTTGAAAATTGTTTCTGCTGATATAATCCCATTTTGTCTATAGCCTCGGGACATACTTTAGTATCGATACTTGAAGGGTTTGAATTCGCTTCACCATCAAAGTAAGCAAACATAATACTTATGTAATTGATCTTTATTTACCCAAAACAGGACTCTTTCTGTCCAGTATTGCGACCAAATTTTTGCATTATGACAAGGGTTAATGGGACCTGACGTAATTTGAGGTACCCTTGAGGGTCAACCTACTTCTAATAAGGTTTTTTCTCAATATTGCTCGAGGGTATAGGAAATAATAAGGAGGAACTCTTGAATGGCCTATGGGCATTCTTTTACTATGAATGATTTGTTATAGGCCTATGTCATAAAATAATGTAGAATATTCAACCAGTAGGTATGTCTACTTACTGATGGATGGTCTGTAATACATACGTCGTGTTATTCATTCTGGTTTTATTGTCTAAACTAATAATAACTAGAGGCGATTTTTTGGTACAGAGAGCTAAAGTATTACAAAGTGTCGAATTGTTAAAAATATCACGCGGACGAAGTTAGGGGCAGAGGCTATGAGTAAAAATAGGTGGCTTTCTGTCGTTATCATTCATACGCTTCTGAACTAAGAATATACATACATAATTAAACTTTTCAAGAAATATAGTTCAGAATAGCTTGAAGAAGGTATAGCCTATTTAAAAGATTTGTATTCTAACTAAGCTGCACAAACGCTACAAAAGCTTTGCTCTTAATTATAAAATTAATACCTACTGCAGAAATGCCTGAACAAACCCTACATCATTTATTTTTTTGCATGAAACATGGTATACAGAGGTGTTAAACGAGTTAAGGGTGAGATCATACATGTTTTCCATTACGTAGGAACGAGAATTCTACTAAAGCATGCTACTTCGGTGAGCCGCTTGTAGTCCGATGATGGAACCGGCTAGGAGGAATTAGATCATGCAATTCCATCGCAAACTCCCCGAAATGAAACCGATAAAAACCAACAGACTGGCAACTTGGCGCCGATGTTCAAGGCTCTGGAGCTTAGAATCGACCAGTATCTCATTGCCGATAAGCCTCCTGGCGCGCCTTTCAATCGACTCTAGTGCATCAAGCTAGTACTTGGCAGATACGTCCCAGAGGTGAGAACAGTACTCCATGCATGACTGAACTTGCGCTTGATACAAATTGAGCAACCAGTCTGACGTGAAGTACCGTCTCACCTTTGCAAGGATCCCCAACTTTTTGGCAGCCAGTTGAGCTTTTGCCGCAATGAATGGACCAAAATTGCACCTGCACCTACAATCTAGAGAAATAAAATACGATGCGGTATAAACTTTTCAAATAAAAACACCCAGCAAATAATACAATGGTAAAATGGCACACCTTTTTGCCAAAAAACAAATCAAACTAAACATTTATGAATAATCACTGCAATGAATAATGAAATGTTCAGAAAAATCTCAAAACATACTGCAAACATTTCTACTATCGCTGACAATGCCCGGATTGTGCAGTTTGTTCCTCGTGTCAGCGGCATTCATAATTCGCCGACACCGTTGTCGGCATCCGAGGGCCATTAACCGACACATTTTGCCGACGCGCAATTCACACGTTCAAATGGCACTTTGAATGGGTGTTTTTATTTAGTACAAATTACGTACATACATAAGCATATTTTCTCGCCTTTCAAAGCGCACCACGTATAAAAGCAAAATTTTTCCAACCACCATATCTTTTGTAAGCAAAATAAAAACGAACTGCATTCACGAATCCATATTTAATCACGTCATTGTTTAAACTGTTTGATTAAATAGCTCCAGAGCCACGGCTATTTAATTAATTGAATATTAAAAGCTTAATTTTTTTCATATTTTCATACTTGCTCCGGTGTGCGGAGTTTCGTTTTATCTTTTGAACAATAATGTTTTACAACAAACCTAGAACATTATTGCTCAATAATAATGTTTGAGACAACTATTCACTAAAATTACGAAAAGAATTTAGTAATGATTGTGAATATTTGTCTCACGTGTTTATTATTGGTGTGAACTTTCACTTCTGGGTTTTTTTTAAAGGTTACGTAAATAAATTGGATCATTAAGTACATTTTATTTTATGGTAGGATAACCACAGCGAGCTTCAATCAAAAATGAGTTTACCTACTGCCAGCATAGCCAGGTGTTTTTCAATAATGATGTGTTACTAGAATTACAATATTGTAGATATATCTTTGACCGTCCGTCGTTACGTATAAACAGAAGCCAGAAAATCTGACACCAGTTTTGATTCTCCTAATCATGTAACCCAGTTAGTCGGTTGCGGCGGTCAGATTGCTCTATGTAAATCACTGGTACTTGGCTGCATCTGGTTAGACTGGAATCCGACCCAACGTAGTTGGGAAAAGACTTGACAAATTGATTGACTAGGATTTCAATGACAGTTCATTTGATAAGATTTCCGGTTTGTTTACCAAACATTTACAAAAAAAAATAAGTACCTTCGGCCTATTACATATTTAAAATGCAAACCTAAATCATATCTTCCTAAAACCCTACCGAAAAACAAAGCTCCTACCGGCTACCCCTAAACCTCAAGCCTTTTACGACAAGAAAATTTATTCAGAAGCTCACAGCATAATCTAAGAGTAAACGCGAGAATCTTCGTCGCCTCTAAACCTGGAATTAGGGTAAATTTTAAACAGTTCACGCCTCTAGAATACCGTCATTCCTATTTACAGTTTATCGCTGTGCGTGAGAGGCGTCAGATTACCGTGGTATGTTCCAAGGGCTCATCCTTAAGCGGTAGCGAGGATGGAAATTTAAGTCTTTGCTTGGAAGTTTAACAATGAGATTCATTTATAATGTAACATCATACCCGCCCTCACTCATTCAATCACAACATGTTTATTTACGAAAATATATAGAGTTTTATAGGGAAAGCCATTTGTTACGTCTAAAATGCCCTTGGACCGTTAAGGCGAAGACTTTTGAGCTCAAAGATCTCAAAGATGAAAAGGAGAGATTTCGCGCCATTTTCTTCGGAAGCTACTGTTACTGACATTTGTTATGGGGTGGATAATGGGTCTTGGCCTTCAAAACTTAGTGGTGGAGTTTACAGCTTCTGAATTAAGGGGTTTTGGTTTGATTTTTGTGTTTGGTGGAGTAGGTTTAGTGTCGTATATGGAAAGTGTTTTTGTGTTTGAGTTTTTGTATGCTTTTCAATACTTTACAAAAGTCATCACACAAGTCTATTTTTCTTATGGAAGAAATTTGACAAAACATGAATTGATCCTTATACGTATGTATGTAGCCACAACAAAAAATTGGTGAAGATTTTATAAAAGGCAATTCAGTATAAAAATAATCCTACTACAGAATCCCAATGCCACTATACTTGTACTTTACTATTTAATTATAAAAACACTTAATACACATAACAGTAACAGTAGCTTCCGAAGAAAATGGCGCGAAATCTCTCCTTTTCATCTTTGAGATCTTTGAGCTCAAAAGTCTTCGCCTTAACGGTCCAAGGGCATTTTAGACGTAACAAATGGCTTTCCCTATAAAACTCTATATATTTTCGTAAATAAACATGTTGTGATTGAATGAGTGAGGGCGGGTATGATGTTACATTATAAATGAATCTCATTGTTAAACTACCAAGCAAAGACTTAAATTTCCATCCTCGCTACCGCTAAAGGATGAGCCCTTGGAACATACCATGGTAATCTGACGCCTCTCACGCACAGCGATAAACCATAAATAGGAATGACGATATTCTAGAGGCGTGAACTGTTTAAAATTTGCCCTAAATCCAGGTTTAGAGGCGACGAAGATTCTCGCGTTTACTCTTAGATAATGCTGTGAGCTTCTGAATAAATTTTCTTGTCGTAAAAGGCTTGAGGTTTAGGGGTAGCCGGTAGGCGCTGTGTTTTTCGGTAGGGTTTTAGGAAGATATGATTTAGGTTTGTATGTATGATTGTGTTTGTATGGTCGAAGGTACTTTTTTTTTTAATGTTTGTTAAACAAACCGGAAATCTTATCAAATGAAAAATTGTTCTTATCAGAGTAAACTCAAATACCAAACCTTCCTAAGTCAAGTTATTTAAGTTGCTTTCGCAAAATGCCTTAGGCTTTGTAAATATATATTTTATTAAAGTCTCTTATTCGAGTCCTAGACCTATTAGATTTCTGTCTTTATTTATTAATTTTTTGTCTACTGCCTAATGTTTGTATCAAATATTTGTCTAATGTGATGGAAATTTCTTGTATTTGTAGGTTAAATAGCAGCCATTTCTGTTTCGTAGAACATTATTTGATGAATTTTCTAGTATTGAGTTCCATAAAATTTTAAGACTAAAATATTCAACTTGGTATTGCTAAAGATCACAAAGTTTTTCTGATCTAAAATCTAAAGAGGTAAAATTGTTAGTTTATACGTTTGTAAAAGTTTATTTCTAGAAGTACTCACTGAACCGATTACGAAAATAATTTCACCGAGAGAAAGCTGCACTATCGCATATTATAGTTTTTTTGGTTCTTATCCCAAAAAAATACACGGCTCCTGTGAGGCGCAGGAGCTGCGGGAGAAAGCTAGTCTTATAAATTGAATGAATGTGGATTGATATCGATATTTTACTGTTTTTGGTCATTGTAATCGTTTGTGTTTATTTTTCTACGACTCGGTTTTCTTTATAGTTCTCGCCAAACTTCTCTTGGCCGCCCTGAAGTTTGCTTTCCGATGCGCAAGACTTCAGTTGTGCGTTCAACTCTGTGGATTTTGACATCTGCTTGGCATCTTGCAATCTATTAACTTCTCTTCTTCTGCATTAGCCTGGTTTGACTCATATCTTCAGGGTCGCTCTCAGTGTGTCCGCCTTGAAGATACCTTCTTTGATTGGTGTGATCTCACTGCTAGTGTTCCTCAGAGTGGCGTTCTCTCTCCTCTTCTTTTCTCTATCTTCATAAACACTGTTACCAAGGTTATCACCTCCAACTTCCATCTTTACGCAGACGATTTGCAGCTTTATGGACATTTCCTGCTTGCAGACGCGGACTCAGCTATTAATGACATGAATCGTGACCTGGAGAGAATCAGTGAATGGGCTAAGTCTTATGGCTTACAGATTAACCCTTCCAAGTCCCAGGCCACGATCATAGGCAGTCAATGTTATCGCACTGCGTTTGACACAACTACCTTGAAACCATTATCCCTTAACGGCTCGACCATTGCTTACACCGATACGGCAAAGAATCTTGTTGTCTTAATTGACAGCAATCTTACTTGGCGAGCGCAAGTAAATAAAGTTAGTCGTAAGGTGCATTTCTCCTTCCACTCTTTAAAAACACTTCAAAGTTTTCTGCCATTTAAAACTAAAATGTATTAAGCCCAAACCTTAATTCGGCCGATCATAGACTACGCCGATGCCTGCTATCTAGATGCTACTGAGGAGCTCTTAAATAAGCTTGAGCGCTTGCAAAACCTGTGTATTCGTTTTGTTTTTGGTCTTAGGAAATACGATCATGTCTCTCAGTTCCGCAAGGATCTCAAGTGGCTCCCTATCCGTCTTCGCAGGAACACTCGCATATTATGTCTTCTATTCAACACTCTTTTTAACCCTGCATACCCTGGCTACCTACGCGACCGTTTTCGTTTACTCGCCCTGCTGGCGTCCTGTGTAGGTCCCGCCTTAAACTCCATCTCAATTTCCCATTCCATAAATCTCGTTTCTATTCCCACTCCTTCTCTATTCATGCAGTGCGACTGTGGAACTCACTTCCACCTAAAATCCGTGACGCAAAAAGTATTATTTATTATTATTTATTATTTAAAAAGCAAGTCAAAGAACACTATCTTTCTTCTATCCCGTAATCTTATATATTATAGGTTTTTATTTATTTTATAGTAGTTATGTATTTTTATATAATTTTTAATAATGTTTAGGCATGTAATGTTATTTTATATATTATGTTCGTATTAGTTTAGTTTTATTATCTTTCCTTGTACTTATACACACTGTGTCTATGTTTCTTATCAAATTCTCCTGTCTTAGGTCCGCTGGAAAAAAATTCATTAGCAATAAGCGGCACCTTTGTGCTATTCTTTCTTTATATGTACTTTCTCTTTTAAGTGTTTGTGTGTACATAAATAAATAAGACATCAAATAGAGTGCCTAGATAAAAGCTAACTTTCAAAATGGCGTCGTTTCCACGTAATTAAAGCTGGTGAAAAGAATACGCTAAGCAGATTAAGATATATTTGTATTTCATTAGGGGCTTCTTTCTCTTATTTTTCGGCTTCTTTTGTTGGGAAAACATCTTTTGAGTCTTACAAAAGATGTAGGTCATATTTATGTTTGTAATTTATGTTATTTTCATAAATATGTTGAACAAAATGTGTGCTCGATAAGGTAAGACCCATAGAGCAAAATAACGAACTTCTATACAAACTTTAATCGCCTCTATACCCCTTTTATGCTATGACTTTTCAAAAACCCATCCTTATTGATCACATAAAGTGTTATGTAAGGACTGCAAAATTTCATATTTCTGAACCCGATGACTTAGACTGTGCGACTTGCCATAATATCATAACATTTCAAAGGTAATGTTTCAGGATTACATTTTTAAATTTCAGCGAATGAATTTGACACCACGTTAAAGCTCAAGCGTCGTTAGGACGCCTTGTTACCCGATCCGAGCCTTGAATTTAACTGCGAAACATTTTCGCATTTTTCTTCTCTGTGACTGCGATAAAATGTGGGGTACCGATGGATGAGATACGATTTAGTGAAAGAAAAACCCGCGTTTATTTTCGTCCTGAGATCACACTTCAGCCCACGCTCGCCTGAAAAATATCAAACATCAAAAAATAATTCACAACTCTCTTTTATTTGTAAGAAGTGTAAAGTTTCGCGTCTAGAGAGAATGGCTTGGCTATAAAAATAAAGAACCAACTCTGAAATGTACGCAGGGGTTAGACGGTTATGCCATAGACGAGGAATAATTATTTTGTTATGTGAGAATGGTTAAGGTGTATGAAATTACAGTTAAAAGTTTACTGCTACTGAAAATATTGTAACACATAACAACATGTGTCTATTGTCTGAAGTTAAAGACAGAGGTGTACCCAATAGTACGTTCACTCACACACGTTTTGCCAGTTTTGTTCAAGTCCCATGTAATAGGAAGCGAGTCTATTGCCCTCAACTAGAGACAATCCTGTCGAATTATACTGAGAAATTCCAGTTAGAAAAAACCAAAAATTCTTTGCCTCATTCTCAGCATTACAGCTTTGGCTGCCAGACGATGTCAATAAATGAATGTAGAAAAGACGTACAGCATCCTGAGTTTAAATTAAATGTGCTCTTAAGAATTAGGGTTTCTTTGTTGCTTAGTAAAATTTCGTTCGAACATCACAAAGACAAGCTTTTCTTATATTAATTTATTTATTCAAGGCACATCAACAACACAAACATGGATATAATACATTTTCTGGGGTCTCATTCCAGTGTCTATGTCAATGACAGATGTGCACAGCACTTTCATAAATAAAATCACAAGTCAAAAATCTAATCTATCAAATAAAAAATATTAATTATAAAATAAGCAAAATTACAATACAAATTATAAATAATAATCAAAAAATATTATTATAATAATCGTGAGTTAACAATTAAATTAAAACAATGAGAATAAAATAATTGTATTAAAATCAAGTACATCATGTCACACAGATCAGAACTATCTTTCCTTTCCTTTCCCAAGATCTTTCGTCTGAGCTGAGTGACGTTCATGAAAGATGTCTAGGTCAAGTAGCTCACACCAAGCATTGTTTGTTGAAGGAAGCCTTGTCTTAGGGGAATTCATCCCAAGATTCAATTTATGTTGGGGGCTACCAAACAAGTTCCTACATTTTCGCCAGGCATTTCATTAAGGAACGCATATCCCAATACGCTCCAAAAGTCCAACACACGATGTGGGACTCCGCACAATTTTCTGGAGGAACAGCAAGTCCAACATTCGTCTGCGATGCTGTGGGGAGCATAGTCTGAAACGAGACAGTCTCTCTTCGTACGAACATCGCATACTGACACCAGGGGTAACAAATGCAAGTTGCCTTGTGAAAGACCTTTGGAGCGACTCGATACGATCAGAGTGTACAGCATAGTGTGGGTTCCAGACAACACTGCCGAATTCAAGCACACTACGCACCAAGGCATTAAATAATGTTATCTTAGAGGCAGTATGCCTGAAGTCTTTGGTGTTGCGTTTTATGAAACCCAACATGTTTGCACCCTTCTTTACCATGCTGCTATAATGAGGAATAAAACTTAATTTAGAGTCCAGAATCACGCCTAATTCCCCGTCTCAATCACCTTTCTTTTTCGTGTAAAGCGAATATGTTGCCATTTTGACGCATAGATTTAATTTTGTTCACGCAACACCACTCATAAACCCGGTCCAGGTCTGCCTGTATTATATCGGCGTCAGATACTGAGCTGACCCGACGTGAGATTTTCATGTCATCGGCAAAAAGGGAGCATTGGCAATGGTGGATTTGAGTCAAGATATCGTTGACAAAGAGTAAGAACAGTATTGGGCCCAAATGGGACCCTTGTGGTACTCCTGATGTGGCAATGTATTTGTTAGACTCGTGTCCGGCCAAAATCACCACCTGCTCACGATTTTTGAGGTGAGATTCAAATCAACTCAGCATCGAACCACAAATACCACACTGACTTTGCAGCTTACTAATAAGTAGTTTGTGATATACGCAGTCGAAGGCGCTAGCAAAATCAGTGTAGACCGAGTCAATCAGCTGGTTTCCATCGTTCCATCCATGATAGGCTTGATGTATGCGACAAGGTTAGTCAAAACAGATTTGCCTTCCCGAAAGCCATGCTGCTCCACTCTTATCAGGGATTTGGTATGACTTGTTAGCACTGGGCAGATGATACTTTCAAATATTTTGGAAAAACATGACAGCATCGAAATAGGTCTGTAGTTTTTTACATTACCACTATCACCCTTCTTAAAGACCGGAACTATCCGCACCCGCTTCCATTCAACAGGAAACGTGCCGCTTTTGAGGGATTTGTTGAAAATTTCCTTCAATGGGTACAACAGAAGCGGGGCACATATTTTAATGAAGAGAGTAGGGATTCCATCGGGCCCTGCTCCTTTATTAGGATCCAAGGCCTTCAATTTGGAAAGTATATCTTTCTCAGTTATTCTGAGCCATGAGAACTTGCTGTTGTTCGAACCGACTGAAGAGTTGTTGCTACTAAAAGAGGGCGCGGAATCAGGAATAGAGTTAAAAGAGCTGAAGTGAAAAGCGAATAAATTGGCAATATCAGGACCACTCGAGGAATGGTGTTCGTCACTGTTGTGCATTACTGAAGGTAATGTATTTGACGACGACCTTTAACTTTTAATAAATGTCCAGAACGTCTTGGGATTATTTTTGAGGCTGTTCCCAACAGTGTTTACATAATTAGAATAGCAGTTACGAAACTATTTATCGCATTGTTGTCTAACGCTTTCATATTCAAGCTTGTCCCGAGGATTTTTATACTTGCGATATTTATGTCGCAACTTATCTTTCTTCTTCAAGATACGCACCAGATCACTAGTGAACCAGATGAGATGCTGGTCATTGAGTTCTGGGTTTGGGTACATGTGGAATTTTGAGACCATTTGATCAACGCTCAGTGGACCATCAAAACATCCAGACCACCCCACACTACCCAGTTCAGAAAAGATAGCGCTATAAGGGGCATTGTAAAAGTTGTAGCCTGGCTGGAGCGAGGCGCGCATTTAAGTGACGACTGAGGCTTAATTACTAACATTACTTCAATCGGAGGATGAACTCACTAATGGCGTCAACTTCACTAATGGCGTCTGGTCTTGAAACTGTACTGTACTGTGTCTTGATTAGTTAAAATTAAGTCGAACATCTTACTCATATGGTTGACTATCGAGTTTTTATATTGTAACCCTAACAACGAGATAAGATCAATTAGTGAAAATCCCAAACGACTATTACTATTATCGGCATTCGAGCTTGTAATGTTATGAGGAGTCATACGCGACAAGTTACAATCCTAGGTCCAATAGATGAAACCCAGGTTGAAATCACCCAGAACCACAATTTATCATCTACGCAATCAGCCACTCTACTAACATTATCCAAACACCTATTCTAAGCTTCGAGTTTAACCGGAGGAGGCAGGTAGACTACACATATAGCTATTTTCTTATGATTGTTATCTATCACCACCTCCAATGTGGTCTAGAGGTCCTCACAATCGCTTGCCGTGAAGTGAAGAATTCGACGTGAAGGAATCAGTTTGGACACTGATATTAAAACGCCTCCTCCACTAGTTTTTTAACTTTGTGCAAGGTCGCGGTCCCTACGATAAACTATGTATCGGTTATCTATAACTTCGCTGTCAGAAATATTTGAGTTAAGCCAGGTCTCAGTCAGCGCCAAAACAGAGTAGCTGCATTGTAAGATGTTCTTAAACAGTTCAGCTGTCTTTGTGCGGATACCTCGTACGTTTAGGTAATAAATACTGAAGGGATTGAATTTTAGTCAACACTGCAATGATCATTGTTATATAATAATAATAGTATTCTACTTGAGTAAGGTTAGAGTATCGAAGCTGCGGATATGTATTCCTTGCGTTTATTCATTCTTCTTGGCATATATCCGACCGTCACGAACCCAAACAAATTTGAATTGCGCTGCCTTGGCCTTTTGTATTGTTGCAGCGTGAAGATGTTTGTTGAGGGAACTCAGTTGTTCGGACACAAAAATTGGTTCACGCTTACCGCCAAGGCTGAGGAGTTGTGTAGAGAGCTTGTCGTCTTTGTGATGTTTGTTGTAGTTGGTAATAGCAGCCAAGAGGTGGTCGCGGGTTGCTCGTTTGCATAGTTAAACAACTACTGATCTGGGGCGATTACTATCTCTGTTAAGCTTGGCAACTCACTTATATTATATAAGGTCATGGCCGACTTTCAGCCGAACCACTATAATTTATAAGTTTTTTATGACTTAATCATTTTCAGACCAGAGTGGAAAACACTACTTTATCCTAACGATTTAATGGGTATCGAACCCATTAAATCGTTATATTTCCCAGCTATATTCCGCAAATAAGATTTTAAAATTTCCTCTACATGATATTTCCTCACACCAATAATTGACCGATCGGTACAAATATTCTAGCCCCGCGAAATCAGCCTTGAAGAAAATTTCTCAATAAGTAATATGTAATGATAGCAAATATTATATTACTTGCTACGTTGTAGCCGCATCTACGGGCTATGAGCTACGGTGCTACGCTTCACGCTACGATGCGCTACGAAATATCAGGAAATCGGTATATATTACTTCCCTACTACTCTTTATTTCAGAAAAACTTTTGCAAGAAAATTTTATTTAGTTTTTAAATTTAATTAAAGAATAACTCTAGTCGAACATTATGGTCGAGATTTTTGTTTTTGAGGAGGTTAATAAAACTGTGGTTTTATTATTCCCCGTTTGTTTTTATTCAAAATTATTTAAAAAAGGTTTGTTGTTTGGCCAAGTCGCATTATTTGAGTTCAAAGATTAAAAACAGTAGTAATGTTATTAAAACAACTTGGCATATTATTAATAGTGAAACCGGTAGATCTGGTAACCGAAATACTAACTACAGCCTGTCTATTAATGACAACATCATAAAATCAGACTCTAAAGTCGCAGTGGCCTTTGAATTTTTTTTTCAGATATTCCCATTTCAACTACTAAATCCCTAAACTCATCACCTTCTGTTGCTGAGTCGTTGCTAAAAGAAAATGTTAATGTCTGCGATTCGGAATTTCTTTTTGGACATGTTACTTCTAGGGACATAATTAAAACCTTTCACACTTTAAATGTTAAAAAGACTGCAGATCTGTGGGGTCATTCTGTAGAAGTTGCTAAGTCTACTATAGATGTTGTCGCACCTAGTTTAGCTATTATCTTTAATAATTGTATCGACTGTGGGGAGTTTCCAGACCTAATGAAGAATAGTAAAATAATACCTTTGTTTAAATCAGGTAGTACATCAGACCCTACAAATTATAGACCTATTTCAGTACTACCTACTTTTAGTAAAATATTTGAGAAATTAATTTTAGAACAATTGCAAAGATTTATTAATAAGCATAAATTATTACATAGCAAACAGTTCGGTTTTACAAGGGGTCGTTCGTTTTTAGGACATATTTATAATGCATGGGAAGATAAGCGCGATGCCCTGGGAATCTTTTGTGATTTGTCCAAGGCATTTGATTGTGTTCTTCATGGATCGCTAATCAGGAAACTCCGCCACTACGGGATCCGGAACAGCGCTCTGGATCTTCTTACTTGAGTAATAGGATTCAGAATGTTGACGTTAATGGAAAACGATCACCCGGATATAGATCCGGGTGATCGTTTTAGTAACAATGAGAGCAGGGCTCAATTCTTGGTCCTTTCTTGTTTCTTATTTATATTAATGACTTGCCTTACCTCATAAAGGATAACCATGATATAGTGTTGTTTGCAGATGATACTTCACTTTTAATTAAACTTAAACGTCAACAGCTGGTTACTGACGAAGTAAATAGCGCGATTTCAAAAGTAGTTCACTGGTTCAATGTTAAAAATTTACTCCTTAATGAAAAAAAAAACCATATGCATTAAGTTTACCCTACCTCACGTTAGCAGGTGACAACTGATGTGTTGATAAAGGGCAAAGAATTGAATCCTGAAAATAGCACAGTATTTTTAGGCTTAACTTTGGATGTTAAGCTTCAGTGGGGCCCACATATAGATAAATTGTCAAAGAAGCTAAGCTCCGCAGCATATGCTGTCAGAAAAAATCGTAATTTAACTGACATAGAGACAGCCCGTTTAGTACACTTTAGCTATTTTCATAGTGTAATGTCGTACGGTATTCTGTTGTGGGGAAATGCCGCCAACATCCAGAATATCTTTGTTTTGCAGAAAAGAGCTGTTCGATCAATTTATAAATTTAGCCCGAGGCACTCTCTCAGAGAGAAATTTAAGGAGATTAATGTAATGACTGTGCCCTCTCAGTATATTTATGAAAATCTTTTATATGCCCATAAAAATATAAAATTGTTTAAAAATTACAGTGATATCCATAACATAAATACTAGGAACAAACAAAAATTTGTAGTACCTACAACAAGGCTCAAGAAGATAGGTGGCTCGTTTAGATGTCAATGTGTACGCTTTTATAATAAGCTTCCAAGCCACGTACAAGATCTAAGTCTTAATAAATTGTTATGTATGTAGTTATAGGTAGGTGTGGCTGCGCCACACAGTAAGCGCTAGCGTCGAATAAACCAGTGCGAATCATACCGTCTTTGAGTTCACACCTACGTAGGCTTCCAATACAACATTGGCGACGAGTACCCACATTATTAAAATATAAAGATGTTCGGTGTAAATTCTTTATTGGGAGCTATATCCAATTTTGATCACCAGAGTCAAGACTGGAAGCTTTACAAGGGGCGGCTGCAGCAATGGTTCTTAGCCAACAGCATTGCCGAGGACAACGATAAAGCTGGAGTAAGGAGAAAAGCGGTTCTGTTAAGCGCACTCACGGAGAACACGTATCAACTAGCGTGTAACCTCGCCTTGCCTGAAGATTTGGATACGAAGAACTATGAAGATATCCTGAAAATCTTGGACGACCACTTTGTGCCGAAGCGCTGCGGGTTTGCGGAGAGGCATAAGTTTTATACAGCGGTGCAGCAACCGGGTGAAACGCACTCGCAGTGGGCTGCAGGGTACGAGGCCTAGCTACTTACTGTGCGTTCAAAAATTTGGAAGATTATCTTCTAGACAAGTTCGTCATTGGCATGTTACCGGGTCATGAACGAGATAAGCTCTTTGCTAAGAATATCGACGACTTAACGCTGAGTAAGGCGGTAGACTTAGCAGAAAGTACCCGCTGTGCACGCGCAGGCGCCGCGATGGCACCAACGGAAAATACCGATGCAAATCATGATGCTGTGTTCAAGATTGATCAAGGTACCAAAGTGTCGAACGGATCGCGTAAGGATCAACATAGTGAAAAATGTTCTGTATGTGGTTACAAGAATCACAAATCGTCGGAGTGTCGGTTCGTTAACTACACGTGTAAATCGTGCAATCGAAAAGGACATTTGCGTAAAATGTGTCCAAAAAGTAAAGTGAATCATATTGGGCAAGGTAATTCCGAGGACGAGGGAGATGATGGTGAGTTACTTTTAAACATTAACTGTTCGAGTGAAGTACCAATGACTGAAACTGTAAGTCTGGAGGGTCAAAGTATTAAATGCGAAATAGATAGCGGCTCACCAGTTTGTGTCATTTCAGAAAATTTATATAACAGTACTTTAATTCAATTTATATAACAATAACAATTGTGAATAAATTTGGAAAAGTAATGTACAAAATTAAAGTGTTTAGTGATAATAAATACATAATGAGGCACATAAATCAGCTTCGTTCCTATAAGGCAAAGGGGTTTACTGATGTGTGGGATGTAACCTTACCACAAGAAGAGGAGAACCCAGAGAGCAGCTTTATTGATGATACAAGTGGTATGTCTTCAGCAATGGAAAAATCACCCATACCGTCCACAGACACTCGTACCAGTGTCACCTTAAGTCAGGATTTTACAAATAGTGACAACACAACAGAGACCTCTACAACATCGCCGGGTATTTCTGAGGTACCCAAAACACCTGTAACACCTGATACGCCGACAAGTTTCTCCGCAGCGGATAGAAGCCTTGAGTTCAGTACTCCACTGCCTTCATCAGCTGGCAATGATAACTCCCAATTGCCTTTGCCAGACCGAGTTCGTAGGATTAGACCAAACGTAGATTATAAGAAGTTTTTTTAGATTGTATTTTTTTTTTTTTTGTTTAATATTTTGTTTATTTTTAGGAAGCTTTCCTTGCTTTAAGAAGGGGGAAAAGTGTTATGTATGTAGTTATAGGTAGGTGTGGCTGCGCCACACAGTAAGCGCTAGCGTCGAATAAACCAGTGCGAATCATACCGTCTTTGAGTTCACACCTACGTAGGCTTCCTATACAACATAAATTCAAATCTTTCATTAAACGTAAGTTGTGCCAGAAAGCGTTTTATACTATTAAAGATTACGTTGAGGACAAAGGCTTGGGATTGAGCTGCTCCAATTAATTTTGATTTTTATATTTTGCGTCATGAATTTTGTTTTAAATTTTGATATTTTGTTTGTTTTTTTTTTTGTTTTCTTCCAATGAAAAGAATAATTACTTTTTAAAGTTTTATATTATTTTATTTTAATTATTGTGAATGTAAAGACTATGTGGATCTTTTTTTTTTGTTTTTTATTTTATCTTAGTTTTTAATCATGGTCTGGCAGTTTGAGTAGTTTATGCGGCCTACCCGAATGTCCTTTCTTTGGTATTGTTCGTCGAATCGTTGAGCTCCTTAAATTCTGAGTTGAGCTGCTCGGTTATTGACAAATGCGTGCACTGACTGGACAGGTCCACTCAATCTGGCTGGTTCTTTCCTCAAAAGACCATTTTAGACATCTGTCTACATGGTCTTCACATGATCTAACCAAGATTTTGTCAGGACTTTAAAAGAGACTGTGACCTCTGAGTTTGTTTCGGCCTTTCTTCTCATAGTAGTCAGATAGGAAACGCCGACCTCATCTAGTCTTAAAAATATGATCGACATGTAAAAGAGTTTGTAAAAACCAACTTACAGAAATAAATCATTTATCATTTGTTTCTATGAGATTTTGCGCTGCCGTGTGTTTTGTGTATTGTTGTGCTTAAAAGAATACAATTTTTAAAATCGGCTATGTATTGTATAGCTCTGTGTGAAATTTGCCGGTATTCAGCAGGCTAACGAACTTTTCAAGGAAGAACTAATACGGCTTCTACCTTTAAATAATGCTTATTACGATTGCGTGAGCCGAGACGTGGTCGCTCACAATGAGCCTTATCAGAAAGCTTAAAGTCACCCAAAGGGCAATGGAGAGGGCTATGCTCGGAATTCCCATGCGTGATCACGTCAGAAATGATGATATCCGCAGGAGAACCAAAGTTACCGACATAGCCCGAAGAATTGCCAAACTTAAGTGGGAGTGGGCAGGGCACATTGCTCGCAGAACGGATGGCCGATGGGGCCGAAAAGTTCTGGAATGGCGACCGCGAACCGGAAGACGATACGTTGGAAGGCCTCCCACTAGGTGGACCGATGACCTGGTTAAGGTTGCGGGAAGGCGCTGGATGCGAGACGCACGGGATCGGTCAATGTGGCGACGCCTGGGGGCGGCCCATGTCCAGCAGTGGACATCTTTCGGCTGAAATAATGATGATGATGATGACGATTGCCTTTGTTTGGGCTTTAGACAAAGCAATTCTTTTTTGTTTGTTTTATAATTTATAATCAGATTTTACCCACAAACTCAAAGATGACCTAACGAAAAACTTAAAGGGACATTTATTTATTTTATTCATTTTCAAATAACCAACATTAAAATCTTATAACTAATAAAATAAGCACATGATACAAATGCGCAACCCACAGCGTTATCCACATCTTACATAGTTGAATATTAGTTTTGGGCAAACGATTTTGAACAAACTAGCTATACACATAAGTAGGTATTGTTGTTCTGTCTCACGAAGGTGGGTTACATGACTGTTATGATGTCGTAATAAGTCATTTTGTTACGATTCATACGCCTTCGTAAGATAAAACAACTTTTCATTAAATCAAAAGTCAAGTTGTTCCTTACCATGTTTGAACTCACCACCTGTACATTAATGTCCTTACGATGTTGACCTAAGCTATTAATCTTCAAACCGTTATCGGAATGATTGTGACCCCTTATCAATAACGGTATAACCCCATCGATATCATTCCGTAACCCTCAAATTTGGGTAATCAATACCTCCATAATTTCACGGTGTTGGATAACAGACCACCATTTCAAATCAAATCAAAGATTTTTATTGTGGGCATAGGTTATACAGAGTCAAAACTATTTTAATGGCTTTTCAACTATCCTATTCAAATAAACGTTATAAAAGATGATTTTATTTTAGGTGAAGGCCTTTACAGCAGCTACAGTAGATTAGAGGGGAAAAAAATTATAAATCCGTTTCGTTTTTCTATTTATTTAAACTTTGTCCCACACTAGGAATGTCTTCCTATATCGTGGGTGCGTTTACAAACATATAAACTCACATACACAACACTCTGAACCAAAACAACTGTCTGTAGGTCATGCAAATATTTGTTTCGCGCTGAAATCAAACCTGCGACATGCAGCGCAGCAGTCAATCGTTCAACCACTGCACCAACCAGTTATAGTCAGAATATTACACTACCTATAACGTAGTTTTATTTTCTCTATGACACTACCCTCAATTTAACTAAAAGTATTTATATCAGTTAAGAGTAAAATGTTTGATCTAATTTCGGTAGAAAGATTAATTTTATGATCAAGGTGAATTACAACGGTTACTAATTAATTGTAAAAGATATATTTTACGAAGTTTTGAGTAAAATCGTTGGTTCTTTCAATGTCGCTAATGATAAAGGTCGATTATATTTATTTGATCGTAATTTAAGTTTAAGGTGGTTAGGTAGGCAGTGTTTGTGGTTAAGAATTCCTTTCGCAGCTGCGGTGGTTGGAGTATTGAGTGTTATTGGAAAAGGCTCAAGAAGACTGCATTAGGTTAAATTGTTTCATTAGATTTATAAGAAGGTCAGCACGGAATTTTTGGCTGATAATATAACAATACTAACAACTCAAATATCACTATCCCAAATTCTCACAAAGAGATTGCACATGCATAAATCATCACCATTTTTTTTTGTCTTATCTTTACAAAGCCAGAGCAATTTGAACAGTTTATCAAACTTTTTCCAATCTCTAACAACAAACATCTTACATAATAAACTTTTCTAACAGGTAACTCCTACGTTCCTAACTCAAATAAAACTCTTCTGACGTAAAACTCCATGTTCCATGTAGCAGAAGGCAATCAATCGAAGGACACGTGACGTCAGTCACGCGTGAGAGATTGATGACGTCATTCCTAATACGTGCGTAGGTGACGTTTCACCTGAATTATTACCGCCTCCTATTATACTTACTAATTTAGTTAAGTTAGTAAGAGGTGTGGTCTTGTCCGTCGATTATTTCTGAACTTTAGGCCAAGCAGAGGTGTACAACCTCATTATTGTTTTGCTTGTTTATCTTTGTCATACCTATTAAAATTACATGATTACGGTTGAACCACCTTTACAAATTTTCAATAAATTATTCGATAAAACAGATGGAAAAACACTTTAAAAGTTAAGATGAAAAAGAAATACAGATGGACTGAGCTACAGACTGAATAGTTCCTAAGTCGGCTTTTTCCCTGACTCTGTATAAAAAGCAAGTTTTTTATGGCCGTTCGATAAAATAAAATCCAAATAACTAAACAAAAACAATTGAAAAGCTCCCTTAACTTCATATATACACAAAAATTCAGTAACAACTTCGCAAAAAACTAGAAAATGTGCTGAAACATTCAAACAGGCGCTAGAAGGCACGGTTACTTTAGTATTCAGCGCGTCTTTCGAAGTCCATTTCAATAATAAATTAAGTCGAATACTAAGGTCGAAGTTAGGAAGAAAATTATTTAGAGCACAGATACTTTCAGCGGGGTATGTTAGATTTCGTTGCTGCATGGGTTATTTCTGCAACCTTTGCACATAGTGATGTCACCTTTTATATCCTGTTGGGTCAATTTAGACGACTAAACATGATAGAGTAAAAGTATAAATTAGTGTATAATTTGCCCACTGCTGGGACCTTGAGTAAGCCTGCATTCCTCTCTGTAAGATGGAGTGGTCGTGGGAGTGAGAACATAATAATATTAATAAATAGAAGAAGAATAATATTTAGCAAAATCATTTTGTGAACTCTACAACCCAATAACTGGGTAACCCAGTAGCAAGACTGCTGTGATGGTGTCTTATTTTCTGGTTTTTGACTACCTACTTTCTGCCAAAGATCTTCAAATGTGGTATCAGAAAATCATCAGTCAATTAATATCGTTCATCTCATTAAATCCGACTAAGTTCACAGTTTAAATTTAATCAATTAAGGATAATATTTAATGCATGCTAGTTCAGCAGTCGTCGTGTGATGGCTCATTTGGCGATATTGTCCAATTTAAATGAAATCTTATAGATATCTGTATTCTTAGGAACCTATACCTACTAATGGTTATCAAGTATTATTTGACTTGATCGTGTGGCTAAAGATGACCTTATTTGGACCAAAAAGTTCTCACCTTTCTCATTTACATCGGAATGTACTTTTTTTAATTTTAATAGGCTTGCGTTTGACCACTATCTCACCTGATGGTAAGCGATGATGTGGTCGATGATGGAGCACGCTTGCCTAGAAATAACCTATTCGCTCTTGACTTAAAGACTCCCAGGTTGTAGCTATCGGGAAACACAGACTCCGGCAGGGAATTCCACTCTTTTGCTGTTCGTATAATAAAAGTGTTCCAAAAACGATTGGTGCGTATGGGTGGGATATCCACCATGTATCGATGACGCTTCGCCGTACGTCTTTAGTCCGATGATGGAACGGGCTAGGAGGAATCAGTTCATGCAATTCCGATAACAAACCGACAGGCTGGCAACTCGGCGCCGATGTTCAAGGCTCTGGAGCCTAGACTCGACCAGTATCTCATTGCCGATAAGCCTCTTGGCCCGTTTTTTGATCGACTCGAGTGCATCCAGCTGGTATTTGGCAGATCCATCCCAGAGATGAGAACAGTACTCCATGCCTGATCTAACTTGCGCTTGATACAAGTTAAGCAACTGCTCTGGGGTGAAGTACCGTCTCACCTTCGCAAGAATCCCCAACTTTTTGGCAGCCAGCTGAATTTTTGTCACATCTCTGAAAGGAGCCGGGTGGAACTGACTTCTTTTAGCGGAAAAAAGACACGCCTGGGTCTTAGCAGCATTAAAACTGACCAGATTAGCATCGCCCCATTCGGAGACTGTCTTCAAGGACAGATTCAAGGCCTATGTCAGACGAGCGGCCATCAATAACTACTCGGATGGACCGGTCCCTCAGAAAGTCTGCAATCCAATCGCACAGACCACCGGGCAGACCGAATAGAGGCAGCTTACAAATAAAGCTTTCATGCCAGACCCTGTCAAAAGCCTTCGAGATGTCTAGGGACACGGCAAGCGCTTCCCCATGGCTCTCGATGGCCTCACTTCAGATGTGAATGGTAAACGCTAGAAGATCCCCAGTTGACCGATTTTGGTGGAAGCCATATTGGCGGTCACTGAGGATGTCATTAGCTTCTAGGTATGCCAGGAGTTTAGAGTTGAGTACCCGTTCCATACTCTTGCAGAGGATGGACGTAATCGAAATGGGTCTGTAGCTGGCCGGGTCAGCTCGACTGCCCTTTTTGGGCACAGGCTGAACGTTAGCTTGCTTCCAAGCATTCGGCACTTTTCGAGTCTCATACGAAAGGCGAAACAGGCGTGTCAGGATCGGCGACAGTTCAGGCGCACAGGTTCTCAGAACAATTGCTTGAATCCCGTCGGGGCCACTAGCTTTTTCACGTCGACGTTGCGCGGTACCCTACGAACGTCCTTTTTATGGATGCGAATGTCCGACATACTCGTTTCGCATCCATCAGGAGAAAGAGGGGGCCGCGCATCACCAGAATCCAGACGTGAAGATTCCGCAAAAAGAGAGGCAAACAAGTTTGCTTTCTCCTCAGCGGGGTAGGCTAGTGACCCGTCGGGTCTCAGCAGTGGTGGTAGTGAGGGACGGCAGAAGTTCGATTCAACCGACTTAGCCAGGGACCAAAACGCTTACTACCAGCAGGGTGTGAGGCAAGTTTGGTCACAATACGGCTTATGTGGTCAAACCGGCGGGCTTATTACGTAAGGAACAGCAAGTAGAATTAATTGTACAATTATTCCGCGATCAATTTAGTGACCTGGCTACTGAGGCCTTTAAGTCAAGTCTTTTTTTTTGACAGTCACTTTTAACAGAAGCTATTTTATCTGGCCAATGATTTATAAAATGTATCGTTTGATGAATTAACCAGCTTATGAAAGAGCAACACTTCGTGGAGGCTGTTTTTTTACAATAGTCAATTTGATTACTATTTAGTTCCAATATTCCGATAAATTAATATTCGCAGATGTAAAGTATTTGTGTAAAGTAAATATGGCAGTGAAAATTTGATATTTGCATTTTATTTACATGTATGTCAATGTGTAAAATCAATTAAAATTTCTTCGAATTGTCGATTGTTTTAAAATTGAATCGATAACGCATTAGAATATCACTTAGTAGACTACATTATCTCGTATTTGAGCTATGAAACGTAAAAAAGATTTTTCAAATTTAATTTAGACATTGGCAGAATAGTCGACATCGGTGTTCGCCATATAAAAAAAAAATATAGTAGAAGATACTTATTGCGGACTTATCACCTTCTCATGTGTTTGTAAGTATTTGGTAGTAAACATATAAGCTTCGCTGAGGTAGCCAACACGGGATTTTTTTATACTGTATATAAAAAAATCCTCCACTTTATCGTGATCACTTCTGTTTCAATGATTCAACAAATAGTCCAGTTGCGTAGACATTAGAGACTCAAAACAACACCAATTTGTCATTTACATTTACAATATTCACTAGGAATTTGTTATTTCAATATTTATTCTTATATTATTATTCTAATTTGCGGATACTTAAAATGGCCACAAAATAACATACGAAAAAAGCCGCCAAAAACTCAAAAACTTCTGTACCTACTCAGCCATCAGCGAACGATTGGCAATCGACCAACGACAAGGGAAAAAGTAATAGCAATTTGACGGCCACATTTTCTCGCCGATCGCTGTCGCTCTGCTGTCAAAAACCATACGTAATACGAAATTATCGCGATCACCTTGCGATAAATGCACATTTCAGTTAACAGATTTTTATTGTTAGCAGTGCTGTCGTAAAATTATTATGGTGTGGCTATAGCTCATATATAATGCGGATTCGCGATTGAAGAGCAATTATTTCGCAAAAATAAACCTTCCAATTTTCTGACGCAAAGCAATATTCGCGCGATGATTGTACAATATCTGCGCAAATATTGTTGATTGCTGTTTCATACGTAATAAGCCTGCCGGCCCTTTGCAACACCTTCTTGCAGGACTTGGTAGCCCTATTTAAGGCTCTCTTCAGCTGACTGAACTGTACTAAAAAGTATCGAAGAATAAATTCAAAAGGAAAGGTAACATCAAATATGTGCAACAATCACTATTATTATCTTTTGAAGTAGGCTGTAATGAGTCACACGTTCAAAATTACATCACGCCTATATTCCCCGAAGGGTTAGGCAGAGGTGTACCACCTACCATAAGGTCTCATTCTATGGGAAGATAAAAAATAATGAAAATCAAAGTATGCCCCCGTAATAGTGTTTCGGTCAATTAACCTGCTGGTTTGAATGTTGGAGGTGTTACAGACACAGGAATGTTTCGGTTTCATTTTAAGATGGAACAATTTTCCCCCTATGTTATTAGCACCCAATATTGCTCGATTTGATAAGAAAAGATACATCGAAGCAACTAGCAATTCAGATATTAAGTAACTACTAAATTTACTATTAATAAAAGTATTTTATGGAAGTAATCTTATTTAAATCATACTTATAAGGTACTTATTTCTTCAATCTATTCAATGGCTTCAAAAATACTTTTAGTACAATTTCCTTATTACCTAACTGACAGAAGATTAAGTTTTTCCTCTTAGAAAATTAGATGTACCGCCAAATTGAATGAATATTTTAAAAGTTAAGATAAATCTTTTAAGGGTTGTTTCGAGAGGGCTATAAAGTAAAGCAGGGCTTTTAAGGGGTTATAAAAAAGATTGATGGAAAACTCGTGCATAGTGTTATTAGCATTTTTATGGAGTCCATTTTAGGACTGTTGAATCTGGTCGGCTAAATTAAAAGTAACAGTGAAGTGTCGAGTTTGATACTAAATTTGATAACCAGCGGGGTTAAATTGCTTGCACAAATAAATTCACACAATCGATCGAAATCTCTTTCATTTTTTTCAATCCAACAGTAGGTAAAGAACAGCAACTGAAGGAACACGGGTGTGTTTTAGTCAGCAAAAGTCTGACACGCCTTCCCGCTTCACCCAGAGAGAGCGGGAGAAGTCATTGGATGATTTTACACACCAAAAAAAAAAACTAAAAATATGTGTTTCACGTTGTCGAGCAAACGTATTTTTAAACACATTTGCAGCAATATATTGACAATTTGTAATTAAGTGTGTCACGCAATTAGTAGTAAAGGAAAACCAAAAAAAAACCGATGGAACTGTGTAAGGTTTTTTTTTTAGCGTGAAAATATGCTCATGCATACTGCGCTATCACGGGGAGATAGAACAGTAATGTGGGACTCCAGCCCACTAAAACTCCACGGTGTCCTCCTGTGCAGCTTATAGCAGGAACACGGGCACGCGTTAGCACTCACCAGAACACACTGTAAGCCGTGACACCTCTATACCGACACTCCTCTTCCTCTGCGGCCCCACCGCGTCCGCCATCAGACGGTGGTGACCCCGTCCAGGCCGCGGAAGGTAGGGAGAGTGGCGCACCGCAATACCGGCACTCCTCACCCGCCGCGGCCTTCAACCCTCAGGCGCGATATCGTATGGGATCTGGAATGCTCTATACGACAACGCGGCCCGCCTCAGCTGCGATGTCACCTCTGCCACCATGCGGCTCCGCAACCTACTTGTCGGCCACTACGACGCCGGCTTAATCGGCAAAAGCCCTGACGAGTGGCCCCGCCTCGGGTTCCTCTTCGCTTCACCGTGAGTGACCAAGCCACGGCTACCAAGCACCCCCACCTCGACAATGCGGGACCCCACCGGGGGGAACTGTATAAGGATGGCAATGGCTAGAATGTGTGCGAATGCTGAGATAACCACTTCTTAAGAAGTTTCGAACAAGTGGACAGGGTTTGAAGCAATTGACTTTCCAACATGCCTCAGTACACATAAAATATGTAGTTATGTACTAGTCTTAAGCACTGGTATAACACTGAGGAAAAATCTAAATAGATAAATTGCTATCGACCAGTCTATCTGTCAATCAGTGACTAAGCGATTGTAGTGAATTTGGCCCCCGTATTGGACAACATATTTAGCTAGTTTATTAACAGTTCTTTTGGATGAGTGTGTATGTTAATAGAGGCGCGATTAAATAATAAATCGCATGAAAATGGTACCTAGTACGGTATGTTTTTAATGGTATTTTTTTCCCATAACATTAGGGACAATTTCCCAACCAATAAATTAATAAATCGATCATCTAAACTCGTACCGTTCGATAATAACATAACCCGCGAACTTTCAGTACTTTACGGTGACCGCTCGAATAAATTCTAATATTAATGACGTTTAAACGATGATGGATGACGTCACCATTACTCGTTATCGTGATTACAAATGCTGAACGATTCGTATCTCGTTAAATGTGGTTTATGTTTGATTTAGGTTTTTTTTTAATAGGAACTGGAGTATTTATTTTGAGACTTGATTTATTGAAGTTCTCTGTTTTATCGTTTGAAATTGTGTGGAAGAAGAAACCGTGAATACATAAGTGAATTAATGGCTTTTTTAACCTAGGTTGTACCAAAGAAAATATGGGTGGATTGATATGAAAGAAACGGTGATGAATGATAGATATATAATGTGAGATAGAGATGATAATGTGTGAAGGTTTGCGGAGGTGAATAGAAGATAAAATGTATTGCGCCGACCCAAATTAACATGGGGCAAGGTTTGAAGGTGATGATAATTTACCCAGGCATTATGGTATAAGGATTGTCAAATCTGTACGTTAAAAAAGTTATAGATGTTGTGTTAATGTTTTTTTCAAAGATAGAATCGCTGTAAGAAAATTTATTTCTACTCAGTCATATGCAACTGTGCAAAAATATTATCTACGTTTAGAAGATTTTCAACTCGTTGCTTTTAGTTTGACCTTTCCCAAGCAAAATAAAATCCAGACAGTATGAGAACTACTTACATGGCAGAAAGCAGGTAAGTAATGTGTCTAGGGTAACCATCACAAATGTGGGTAGTCTGAACTCCGCGTGACATATTAGAAGGTGAACAATATATTATTCTGACATCTGAAATTATTTTCATATTTTTTTAGGGCGAGTTCCTTATTGGCATTTTCAGTGAACGTGCTGGTTGCAACTTTGTATGATAGATAT
This sequence comes from Orthosia gothica, assembly GCA_949775005.1. Lineage (NCBI taxonomy): Eukaryota > Metazoa > Arthropoda > Insecta > Lepidoptera > Noctuidae > Orthosia > Orthosia gothica. The sequence continues at coordinate 29,456,309 of OX459036.1, forward strand.
GGTTTTTCATGTAAATTATTCATAATACTAATAGTGACATTTTTTGTTTACAGGTATATGTCTCCCATGTTGCAAGGCGCAATTTAAACTGAAAATTGTCGTAAGTTTTTTCACGAAAAACAACAATTATGCTTACTGTCCCTAAATTGATAGCTCTAGCTATCAATTGTTTTTATATAAAATTTGCTAGACCTTTGGCAGAATACCTACATTATCTGCAAATTTGTTGTTGGAAGAAGTTGAAGTATATTGGGATAAGACTGCATATCCAACCACAACAACAGCTACTACATAAACACCCTTGGTTAGACTGGATGTGAGACTTTCGGACTTCTGACTGCTTCGCTCTAATGCTTCTCTAGAGCGCTGCAGCCCTGGTACCCCACAAATAACGTCGTTATTTTGAAGATTCCATACCTCATTCAGAATGCAGTTAGAAAAAATGCAGTAACTAAAATATTTTTAAAGGTGAATTGCTTCTGTTTTGATTGGTGCAGTAAATATTAAATATTGGTATTCAGATGCATCTGATTACACCGGAAACCGACACAAACATAGTTATGTATTATGTAGTTGGGAAAAACCTGGTCAGATTTTTGCGTATTTAATATCATACTCTCAAAACTAACCAAAAGACAAACTATAATAGTAAGATATAAAAGATAGTCCCAACGGCCTGATCTTCAACGTCAAGAGAAGTTATTGTGAGCTTCAATTTTAGGCTGTTAAAATATGACCATAAAAATCAATGCCAGTTCTTATAATACCATGCTTGCATAATGTCAGACTAATGTTATTCCTAATGACCCAGCAATAATGTTTACAACATCACCTCCAAGATTAAAATCGCGCAGAAGTAACCTACGGCTAGCACAGTTCTGCTGGTGCCAAAGAAAACCTCTGCCAAACAGATAAATATCTAGAGTGCATATTTAATGGGATGTTTTCGCCAAAAAAATAAAGACCAAGACCCATTTTAGATTTAGTGTGGTGATTATCAATGTATTTATTTACTGTTAAGTTATTTTTCATTGTTGCTATCGGTCTGAACTATCCTGCTAAACAAAGACATGTGTGTTGGTGTCGTGAGATTTAGATCTAACTAGCTTCAGCCAGCGTCTTTGCCCGCGTGCGTTTGTGTTCTAAACATCCAAATCTGCCTCCCTGGTCCTCCATTTTAGGAATGTGACGTCATGATTAATTGATAGTTTGATTGAATAAAATACTAACATCAAACATGGAAAAATAAAAAAGCCTTTACGATAAGCCTTACTTATACCACACATTTAACCGCAAAAGAAAATAATAATAACATACTGCGATCACCATTCTGTCTTACGTTTTATTTAGGACAACATACCTAATTGTTCAGTTGGTTACACACCTAAGATGGGGTAACTACTCCTGTTTAAAACCGGTTACCCAAAACACCTCAAAACTCCAAACAAAGAAACAAAACTCCGTAATGGAATAAATATTTCACTACAACTGTCTCCAACGTAACTTAGAATTCGCCAAAGAAAAAGGACGACATTCATGAGTACATTGACAATGGCGGTGCCATTAAATAACTCTGAGAATCACTTGCCAAAAGTTTCCATACAATTTCCATCGAGTCTCAAAATTTGAGACTGAATTTAACGGTTCTATATTTGAAGAGTAGGGGTAAAGATTTGTTCAGACAGGGACACATTTGTGTTGTCACGTCGTCACCGAGTTACTGCATTAAAGTTCTCTGACATGCCGCTTGCATCTGGCTACTTTGGTTCTGTATAGGTGTTTGCGTAAAGTTAGAATAATTGTTTAAATGTTCTGAGAGGATAGCTAATGGAGGAAATAATATTATGTACGTGTTCTTAATGGGAACTTAATGTTCAATGTTTACGTTTGGGGTTTAATTTTGTTCATCTTCGAATACATAAAGACAGTTTTGTGTTTAGAATGTGTTTATAAACAAACCTTTGTTTATGAACAAACCTTTGTTTTGTTTATATTTTTTTTTTTTGACTGAAAAATGACATAGCCTTTTGGTATAACTCAAAAAAAAATTTTGGACGATTCTAAGTTCGTTATGTTGACCATAAGGTTTTTATAGTGCTTAATAGATCATAAAAGAAACGGAAGGAAATAAAAATCCGTGAGTTTTTCTTATAGCGGAACAGTCTTATGCATATTTCATACTATAAAACGGCATTAAAAGCATTTCTAATAATGGAATATTAGAAATGCTTTTACCGTTTTATAGTATAGGAGGCACCTCATGTCTTCCATATTTCTGTTTCGTATCTCTGTAACAAATATCTGAATTGTATTTCTTTATTTCTCATAGAAACACAATCTAAGTATCCTCCAAAGTAACTCGATAACTCTTTCATGAACATAACTACACTAACTGCATACATAACCACGTTTTTTCGTCACTACTATGAGCATTTAACCCGACTTAAATAAACGTCACAACGCCCCATATTCCGATGCGTCACTCCCGCGTCCCGATACGATCCATTACTCATACATAGGCGACATATGTGTCGCCGTCTGAACAAACCCTTACAAATGGCCAACATTATTCCAGTGTTAGATAAGTTCTTTATTGTTGTAACTAGGCGACCGTCCTCTGTTAGGCGATTCCTGAATTCATGCGTAGTGTACCGTGAGTCGCAGTCGTCGCTTATTCAGCAACTAGACACCTACATTTAATTAGTTTTCTGTTTTAAAAAAAACACTGCCGATTAGTCTAGGTTGTATGAGAAAGCGAGGATACTGAAACATTATTAGTCCTGCCGAATAATTGACAAATCTAGACAAAGACGCAACTACCAAATTTTCTGTTTGTCATAAAATCCATGCTCAACCTATGTTGAGCAATTTCAAATCCTCGAACCCCCTACTAAACAGTTTAAAGACCTCTCTATTCCCAAATCAGAGCATTATCTTTCCCTTTCCGCAAATAAGGGAAGAATCCTGAGAGCACTTACGAAAAGGATCCCAGACATCTTCAAGTCGGATCGTAACAAAATGAAATCCGTTAATGCCAGCTTATCGAGACCAAATGTTCATGCCATCGATCATCGTGGTTATAAGGCGGCTTCAGATGGTACGTGATATTGCGGACGGATGAAGACCGTACTGTTTCACCGCACTACGAGAAGAGTGTAGTTTGTCTGTTGGACCAACTGAATCCTCCAATGAACAATATTTCTGTAGGGCTAGAAATTCATTTAGTGATAAACCATGGCAAGCTAGGAACGGTCAACACAACCTGGCAGGCATCAGTCCTGCACGTGATCGGCTTCGAATCTTAAGACGGTACCCTAAACAAAAAATCGGCATGAGATATGAGCATTCCTATTGGTCTAGCGGCACTGGTGGCGTATGAATTACAGTAGTGAATACGCCCAGATTTTAGAATAAAATCTTTATAAAATCGAATTTTGGTCTTTTGAAAAAAAAAAACTACAAAAATGTTCGTTATTAAATTGTCTATCCATTAGTGTTAGTACAAAAAAATATTAATGAACACTTTACGAGGAAATGCATAATATCAATAATTATTTCTCATTTTTATGTTTTTTTGGAAGGAGATTAGTAAAATATATACAACATTTAAAAAAAACTAAATCTACCATTTTAGAATCAATATTATGTAGAGTTTTAATGTATTTTTATTTATTGATATTTCTTTTTAAATGACGACTAGATAGCTCCTAAAAACAGCACAAAAAACGGCTTGCGCGGCGTTTTGCTCGGGGTACCGCCTTAAGATCTACGCAGACTGAAACGCATCAGTGGCTGTAAAAATAAGTGCTTAAGCATCACAAATTAAAATAAACTCTTATGTCTTTAATTGATATTAGTAATAGTAATGGCAAAAACACTATAGTAAATAATTTACTATTTAAGCTGTCATGATTTGTGAAAAATTGGGCAACACAATGATGTTATTCAAATCAATGAAGCCGCTAACGAATGGATGGAAAGAACTGGTGGAGTTACTTACAAAACGTATCTGTTATCGCTGTTCGCTGTCACTGACACCTCTGCTCATCCCGTAAAACACCTTTTCATCTCACACAAGCTACTTTGATACCTCTGGCAAAATTGTGTTTTCAGAAAATACTCCCAAGTTTGTGGCAATTCTGAATATATTAGAAGGATTTAGAAATGTTGAAGGCTGCCGAAATATGTATGAGCTTAAAGCTATATCTTTCAAATCAAACCTTGAACAGTCTTCTAATAACCGCTGTGGTAGATAGAATGAAGACCTCACATAAGGGGGTCCGATGACCTGGTGATTGCCCCTGGAGTCCACCTGAGAAGCACAAAATCGATAGATTTGGTGACGCTATGTCCGGTTGTGGACATCTTTGTATGGCGCCAGTTTAAGTAATCTGAGTGGTTATACTTATTCAAATCAAGCCACCAGAATTCCTCTAAGAGAAAAGAAGGTTGTGCCTACTCTTTTAGAATTTGTTATTATTTTCTGTATTTGGAATTGGAATAACAAAAGAGTGCAAGATATTAATTATGTTTATTTTTCTGTTTTAGGCAAACTGATAAACATTTTTGAGCCTCAAACATTCAGTGAGTCAATTTCTGTTATTTTAACTGTGAACAAAAAAATCGATTCCAGTTTCAAAATATTTTGAAAACTTCACCCCTCTATAACAAAATAGCGTGACAATACAAAAAAAACTCGTCGTTTTTATATCGTGGTCGCAAATCGAATTGTTTGTCAGTATTTCAGCTGCATACGCAATATCTATGCTGAATGAGTTGTGGTGACTAATTGCGTTTTGTCGGCGGTGCGAGGAATAGCGATGGATTACCAAATGTTATTTCGATAATCCAATAAATCTAGTTTATTTGGTATTTCTTGGGATTGGAAATTTGGTGTTTTATCGATTAGATACGACTCGTCAAAAATTCAATCTGCTTCAAGAAAGCGATATTCGATCAGAGATTACGAAAAGTTCTAAATATTATAGGCTTTTTTAACTTTTCGGCAAAAGTTGTCACGGACGCTGAAAAAAAATGCTTTAGAGCCCCTGGCCCTAAATTCGTTTTGTGTTATCTTAAAACAAGTCTTTAATTACTTCAGTATTTTTTTTAGCTAACCGTTTCCTTAGAGGAAAATCATCATAATCGGTTACATAGATTAGCAGTTATAAAGAGATTGATATTATAATCTTTTTTATTTATTTCTCCATAAATGCATTACATTATTTTGATTTAAAATTGCGTAAGCTAGTGCTCCAGAGTGAAAAACCCTGACTTCTAAACTAGGTTTATGTACCTGTATCGTAGAAGCCAGTGTCCCTTCAGAGTGATATGCTTACAAAAAAATAGGACACACTTTATACACAATAATCCATTAGGGCAAGTTCAAGAGAAACAAAATAATAATAAAAAAACTAATAATAAAATGTACATACTGTAATTAAGAGTATATTTGTTGTAATCAAATAGCTTAATCAGGCAATAAGATAAGAAGTCTAGCCTTTCTACTTGACGAAGCCGTTCAATTTCTGCCTACCAAAATGGTTGTTTATGTTCTCACACCAAAAATATAAAAATTACAAGCCAGTTAGATAAAATGCTAAAAATAAAGGGACCAGCGCAGACGCTTTTCTATCATACCTCTTTGTTTTCTATCCCTGCCTTGACAATAAGTCATCTTTTAGAATTCGGAACAGACAGAGCATACTCAAATAACTTGAGAATTTTGCCTAGACTGAAGAGTTGGCTAGCTGTACCTACCTACCTAGGAACAATCGATCCAGGAACTGAATGGGGCAAAATAGTGGACTTTTTTGAGCCGGTCCGTGAAAATAATTCGGTAAATATGACACTCAGGTACACATAAATATGAACTCCCCAAATAGGTAGGTAACATAAGGTAGGTTCAGATCCATTTTATGTACCCATTCGGGGAGTTCTGCAATATTGGGCCTATTCCGCTTATTAATCTTAACCGGTTAAAATCTGGGGATATTATTAAAAAAATAAGATCACACTAATATTATAAAGGCGAAATGTTGTAAGTGTGTTTCCGTTTGTTACTTCTTGACGCTCAAACGGCTGGATGGATCTGGATGAAATTTGGTCAGATTTCACAAATTATACTTTTTATCCCATTTCAATTTTAATTTTCGGAATTCACACGGGCGAAGCCGCTGGCAGAAGATCGTAATGCCCATTTTCCAGCGTGTTATTGCAGCCTTCAACATTGAAAAGTGTGCGAGTGCAGCGCTGTGCAATTTTTTTTCATCTGAGAACATAAATCACGCTAGCGGCTGAATGGAGAAAACCACTATTTTGCAGGCAATATATGGTTTTTCTGACACGATAGTAAATTCCTGATCACACACAATCCCAATTGTTTGATTGTTTTTCGTGTTACACATAATTTGACTATGCTTAAGATTTATGTCACGAATCATGATAAATGGGGCTCTGAAATAAGTTTTTCTCGATCATACTGTGTGAGTAAAGCTTCTTACGATTTGGAATGACGTTTTTTTAAGGATAGATAGAATGTTCTGTACATGAAGGATTGAGGGAGATAAGACATTGTACTTTAACCACTACATTGCCTTAAACGTGGGTCCAGGTGTGAAACAATGGCTTTTCAATTGTTTCGGTAATTACGGCACACAGCCTTGTGGTGCAGAACAAAAATTAACCATGGCAAACAAATTACAGTCTAAAATCGTCAATACTGTGTGAGTAAAGCTTCTTACGATTTGGAATGACGTTTTTTTAAGGATAGATAGAATGTTCTGTACATGAAGGATTGAGGGAGATAAGACATTGTACTTTAACCACTACATTGCCTTAAACGTGGGTCCAGGTGTGAAACAATGGCTTTTCAATTGTTTCGGTAATTACGGCACACAGCCTTGTGGTGCAGAACAAAAATTAACCATGGCAAACAAATTACAGTCTAAAATCGTCAATACGCACTGTAGTATCTATAAACCCCACTGCGTCGACGGGCTGTCATTGCTCAATTGCTATGTATATCAATGATTGCCCGTCTCGAGTTTCAGCTTAGCTTGTCAATCCCATCTTTTTGGGCTTTTTGAAAATCATTTCCTCTAATAGAATATCACTTTGTCTCTAGCCTCTGAATATTCCCAAGTATAGTTAATTCAACCTTTTTACTTATTTTTTCTTGCTGAAAACAGGGCAAAAGAGGGCCCTTTCTCTCCAGTACTGCGTCCAAATTTTAGTAATTTTTCAAGGGTCATTTTGACCCCGATATAATTTCAGGTACCCTTGAGTGTCAACCTATATGTCTAACTAGCTGTTCCCCGCGGCTTCGCTCCCGTGGGCCACCCCACAGGACCCGTTTTCGGGATAAAAAAATAGCCTATGTCACTCAGGAATAATGTGGCTTTCTATTGGTGAAACAATTTTTATAATCGGTCCAGTAGTTTCGAAGCCTATTCGGTACAAACAAACAAACAAAAATATCTTTCCTCTTTATAATATTGGTATAAATAAGGTTTTTGTCAATATTGCTCGAGGGTTTAAAAAATAATAAGGTGGATCTCTTGAATGGGCAATGGACATTCTTTTACTATGAATTATCTGTTATAGGTAATTTATGTTTGACATAATTATGTAAGTGTTTACTTAGGTCAAACATGATACTTCAACCTGTTGATATGTTTACCTACTTATGGATGGTATAAAAAATGATGATCGCAAGTTTAGTTAGTTTTAGTTTTGAACTGTAATAGGTACGTCGTGTTGCTGAATCAGGCTTCGTCTATCTAAACTAATAATATAAATAGGTGAAATTGATGTACAGTAATGCAACTAAGTTGCACAAACGCTGCAAAAGCCTTGCTCTCAATTCTAGAATTAATACTTAATGCAGAAATGCCTGAACAAACCCTAAATCAGATTATGCAGGAACGAGAATTCTAATAAAGCAAGCTTCTCCGGCGTTCCGCTTCGTTAATTAAGTACAAATACATTGTAAAGTACAAAGTACTTTGTATAACTAGCATTTCACACTAATAACTGTATTTGAATGCTTTCCAAATTCTAATTCGATAAGCTATTTTAGCTTCAGTTCATACGAGATATTCCCTATTCAATCGTTTATTCAAAATGAACATTCAAATATACACCGCGTCGGCGTAATGTGTCGGCTAAGGGTGAGGCCAAACAAACGTATTTTTTTGAGCTTTGGGTCGCGGCATTTACGCTCTATTCGGTTTCATACTAAAGTCCTGTTTGTACCACACGGCGAAACAAAATGAGTGAAATATTCCAGTAGAATGTAAATTATGCGATTCAAAAAACGGCACTCACTACTCATATAATTACGTTCGTTTGGGCTAGGGTGACCGAAGCGAATGTGCTATGGCTATTGTCAACCTGTCGAACAAACGCGCTAATCCCGCTACATCGTCTTCGAATGGCAGATTGTTTGCCTATGTTTTAAAATCCCCTAGTTTGTTTGATTCATAAAAACTCTCGAAAAACTTTAGGTAGGTGAAGAGAATTTAAATTATTATAAGAGAAATAAAATTTAGCCTGTGTATTATGATTGAGCTTGCAGATTCTGAGGAAATATAGCGAGAAAATTATGCATGCATACGTACGTAGTATCCACTTAATAAAAATACCCATTCAAAGTGCCATTTGAACGTGTGAATTGCGCGGCGGCGAAATGTGTCGGTTAATGGCCCTCGGACGCCGACAACGGTGTCGGCGATTCGGAATACCGACACGAGGAACAAACTCCCCAATGCGAGTGCATTGTCAGCGAATGTTGAAATGTTTGCAGTATGTTTTGAGCTGTTTCTGAGCTTTTTATTATTCGTCCTAGCTCGGAATATGCAAGTTATTTTACGTAAATATTTAGTTTAATTTGTTTTTGGCAAAAAGGTTCGCCATTGTAAAATGTGTTGGGTGTTTAATTTGAACAGCTTATTCCGCATCGTTTTTTTCTCTAGATTGTAGTTGCATACGACAAATTCCTGGCTATGTCACAACATGACTATATTATTAAACGAAGCAAAAGAAGTATGTAAGCATCGTAGTAGGTGGCAATATTTCCCAATGGAAAAGATTCAGATGTGTCTGTGTATACTTTAAAACCTACTTATAGAGGGACGCCCTACCCCAGGCTTCTTTTGAATGATGTTCCCTTAAAAACAAATAAAAATGTAAGTACAAATTAGTTAACCCAACTAAAGATAAACCGAAAGTTTAGCCAAACAGTCAAATCTTATTTTGCTTTTCATGCAACCATATCAGACCACAGGTGTATGCTACCTATCCATCACAATCCCTTAATCGTATCTACGACACCCCTAAGAAAACGGGTCTGATCTTTATATGGGCATTACTCTAAAATGATTGTAATAGCCATTTTTGTACCGTCACGTCTAGCCAAGGAATTTCCGGCAAGGTAAAATTCTCATATCATGACTTGCAACTAGGGAATTTAAGAGAACGGGCAGTAGAAAACACATTTTTTATTAAGTAATAGATAAAAATTAAAGTACACAGTGTAGTCTTGGTGGCTCAGTGGCTAAGACCTCGCCTCTCTTGCTTGAGGTCGTGGGTGCAAATCCGGGGAAGTGCCAATGAACAAAAAAAATATGTTTTCTTTCTTCCTTTTTCGAATACGAAAATCATTCACTGATAGAAAGTTATGTGTACACTGTCATCGTCAAAAATGCACGATTTCTGTGGGATACGTCACGGAAGAGGAGGAACAGGTAATAAGTACACATTTACAGCAAAACCGCAACCGCCTGTAACGGCAACAACCAGTCACTTCTGTAAGTATTACTGATATTATTGCAATTCACTGTGATTGGTCAAATTCAACCACAAACCTTTACAATTCTACAAGAAAGAGAGCAAAATGAATATAGCGAAAAACAGCCCGAATTTATATCTGATAATTTCTTACGTCTGCACCACGTACATAAACTACATTAAAATCCATCAAAAGCATATACAAATTTATGTTTTTTTTTTTTTTATACACATTATAGACGCCCTAAAAGTAGCTTTAAAAAAAATTGCCTGCTACGTATAAATCTGCCATGGCTTATGTTGACAGGCTTTTCGGATTCCGGGATCTCGGGATCCTGGGTCCCGGCTCTCTATGTCTCTTTGGAAATGCTACGTGTGTGCTGCTTTTTCTATTTTGTTGAATGTTACCTGCCTGTGTTCAATTTTAAAGGCACTATATCTTAAGACGAGTGAGCTTAAACGAAATACAGTGGCATTATGGCCTCAAAATGAAATACGGTCTGCAATAAAATGTGGCAAAAAGGCGGCTCTTTGAGAAAAAAGCTTAATTTTCTATTGTCCTGTCTTTTCTTCCATAATTGAGGGAAAATCAAAGCTATTAACATTTGTTAATATATTTAATTCATGGGGGCTTAGAAGTTGAATTCATTTGGTTTTCAAAAGTCTAGGAAACATTATTCTAATCTCAAACATCTTTAAAGATGTACGAATTTATTATTAGGACATAATTATGGGTCACGTCCTCTGAGAGTTAAATACGTAGTAAATAAGAGTAATCCATTTATGTGTTGACATCCAACGTAAAATTATTCAATCAAAATATTCTCCACGCCAAATTCCGGATCCTGAAAACAAACAAAGTTATTCTAGCGAGATTTATTCTCCTAGCCCGATGTTTGTAGCTAAATATGACATAAAAACAAAAAGCTCGGGATTTTACAGTTCCCGTATTTTCCATTGCGATGAGTTGCCTAACCACACTGGATTCGTTTTACAAACGTAAGAGGAATATAAGCTAAATACAGGGTGCAAAAATACAGGCGGGATGCTTTTGTTAAATGACCTGTGTTACAAATAAACAAATATGGGATTAACAGGAGACTGCTACCGGATGTGGCATGCCGCTTTTCCAGGGTCTGTACCTACGAGGTGCGAGGATTTTATTACTGTAATTCAATTTGTTTTGGAAGATCTTTTGTTTATTTGACATGAAAAATGGTCTAACAATGACTTCTGTTGTCAACCTGTAAATGAACAACAATTAACATGGATAATATTGAATGTGAAAAATATCGCGAGTAAAGTTTTGGGTCAGAATGCGGAGGGAAGAGCAAGGAAATGATGGATGGACTAATTCAGAGATGTTTTGACTAGAAATGAAGTGACTGCTGAGATGACAACTATAGAGAAGTATGGAGGAAGAAGAAATATTGCGCTGAACTGGAATAAATAGGGACAAGCGCGAAAGGATGGCGAATATTGAATATTCTTTTGATTAGAATAGCGATGGTTGGTCTTAATTCTTTCAAAAGCTTTTAAACCATTTGTACCTAACTGTGGTGGACCGTAAAAAGAGGTTAATGTTTTTCAGTACTCATATAAATCAGTTATCGTAATCGTTTGCCGCAAAATAATGAGAAATTGTTTTTTCAATTATTTTTTTTGCCTGCAGCCGGTACTTTAGTGAAAGAGTTTAAAATGTCATATTTGGCTGTTACCCAAGTTACGGTGCTAACTACCGATTGGAAGGTTTATTTTACTCGTGTTGAACAAATTTTTAAAGATTTACTTGCAATCGCACTTTTTTGGAGTAGGGAATTTAACTTAGGTAGAAATCGAACGAGACAGAAAAATGTTTGCCCCGCAGTGGAACACTATGTATCTACGTTCATATTAAGTGGGATTGCCCACGTGTGACGTGATATTTCGGTAGCGCATGTCAATCTCATACATTTTGGAGTTTAACTATCGTTATCGCTGATAGCATTACACTTTGGCTGGGGCCAATTTTACATGGATCTTAAACTTGACTTTCAAAATGTTTTTTTGAAGTTTACACCTCTGTCTAAACCTTTGAGAAACACCCATGATTGTATGTTGTATTTTAAGCCAACTTGCGTGAATAACTAAACTCAGACTAATTTGCCACGAGTTGACACGAGGTTAAGTTAAAATATACATAAATTTCATAAATAACACGAGGTTAGCTTCTTACTCAGAGTTAGTAGAAACCCAGGATGGCGCATGCGGGCCTTAATCGGTTCATTAACTTACACAGCTTACACCCTGAGATAAATATGCGAACAAAGTCGTAAACAACACTCATCTTTTTATATACTAGATTCTTTACCTAGCCCGTCATCCGTTCAACTTCCCAGCAACTTTCATAACGAACATCAAAGGCAATCAGTATTATAATTTATAAAAATCAATCATCAATCAATTCCTGAAAATTATATATTTAACGAACATCTGTAATCTCGTCTGTTTTTTTACGAACACTTCTAAAGACTGTTTTTACATAATTATGCGGAACCCAACCTATGTGATTACAGTCTAACTCTTGATGTTGTAATCAGGGACCCCAAAAAGTACTTAAAGCTTGTTATAATTCGGAAAGGTGAAAGGTTTCCTTTGTTTAAAAAGAAAAGTATATTTTTAAACAGAAATTCTTAGAACAACCGTCTTGTTCTTCCGCTTACATTTTGCTACATTAAAAGAATAATTTGCAGGCATTTTATGAAAAAGTTTAGGCTGATTTTGGATCTATTGTTTCGGTTTCAAAAATATAACCACTTTGTAATTCCTTTTTCTTTACTTTAATATTCGAACGGTCCCGTTAAGAATCCGCGATGACTTTAGACAAGTGTCATTCGATGTCAGCTATGTCGAAATACCATAAATTCGATAACGCTTGTCAATCTCATACATTTTGACATTTTTCCAGTCGCTTTCGTTGATAGTAAGCCACTTGTCTAGAGTCTCTGTTCACTCTTGACTTACAGGCATTTTTATTAAGTATAGTAAGGTTATTTTGAGTGTGACTTATATACATGTGTCCCTTACGCACACTCAAAATAACCTTATTTATTTTAAATTGTTGATAGGCTTGCGCTTGACCACTATCTCACCTGATGGTAAGAGATGATGTGGTCGACAGTAAAGCTCGCACTCTCAGAGCTTATGGTCACACCCTTAGTTGTAGCTATCAGGAAACAAACTCGAGTAGCCAAATCCACTCCCGCTGTACGCACAATGAATATATTCCTAAAACGTTTCGTCAGTTAAAAAATCTCCATACTTTACCATTTTTCTGAAAAATCATCCTTATTTTGATTCGTGGTTTGAAACTTTTCCCTTCTTTCCATAACCGGTTTCTGTATACATTTTGTTGTAATGGTGTAAGTTAAGTATGGCAAACCAGTACGGTTAAACTTACCTTTTAGCCAAGCCTCTGGCTGTTAATCATTCATTAAAATAATATAATTGGCCTTTAGTGGTTTCGTATTTCTACGGGAATTATTTACCATGTTTTCTTTTTAAACAATCATAAAGCTAATTATTTACAATGTTATCAGGTAATCAAATAGCAAAATTATCTTCAAAGAAAACTGGAAAAAAAGATTGACCGTCTGCCACAGACATTATCCACAGGATATGGAAATAATGAGCTAATTTCGTGAGCTATTACTCAAGTATTGCTCATTTCTAGACAGCTAATATTGTCCGCAATTTGCTTAGGTCATTTGAGGCTATTTTCTTCAGCTAAGATTTGTAAGTGAAAAGAAAATGTGGTCGTTAGTCTAGCCAGCCTTATTTTGTAAGCCTTTGGGATAATGTTTGCTGGGAACATACAAAGTGTATTAACACAAAATAAATAGGTACGGAAAGTCAACTCAATACAACGAGCGAGAATGCATGCACACATAGACACGCTTCACGTACACCGAGTGCAAGAGTACTCGCGACGGGCATTTGTTTGAGATCCCCGACTCGTCGTACGTCCGCGTTTATGTGTGCCTGCGCCTGTTTTCGCTCGTTACATTAATCTGACCTTCTGTACCTATCTTTCTGTGGTAATAAGGTCAAATTAGTCTCGGTTAGGGTAGGGTACAAATGGCCTAGTAATTCACTTAAAAACTAAGGTTAGGCCATGTAAAGTCTTGTATCATCTTGTAAGATCTTAAGAATCTAATGTTCTAGTTCGTGTTTTCTGAGATATTCTGACACATTAGTTTGTGTAAGACTTTTCTGTTTTTTTTCTAAGAGACGCTACGTTTACTTTGAGATGTACTTAAGTTTTTCGTCACCAATGGTTTAATAAGTACCTATGGTGATTCGGGTTTTCTCACGCGATCTCAAATGTTTCAAAAACAGCATCTTGCCAGGTAGGTACTAACATTGATCGTCAGTCCATCCCCTCAATAAAATAATTATTTTGTTAACCGTTCAAAATAAGCACTTTTAGTAGTGAAGGAGCATGCACAGTGAGGGTGCAGCATAAGCAAAAAAATTTACTCCTTCATTTAATATGAAAGTCAACTCAAATAATAAGTCAACCTCACAGCTTTAATTCCACGTAGATACCAAGTTAAAATATTACCACAAAGTCTCATTTTAATAAGAGTGTGCCGCAATTCGGCGTATCCCCGAATTTAGAGAATACACCGATTTTTAGGGTTCCGTAGCCAAATGGCAAAATACGGAACCCTTATAGATTCGTCATGTCTGTCTGTCTGTCTGTCTGTCTGTCTGTCTGTCTGTCTGTCCGTCCGTATGTCACAGCCACTTTATTCCGAAACTATAAGGACTATGCTGTTGAAACTTGGTAAGTAGATGGAGTCTGTGAACCGCATTAAGATTTTTACACAAAAATAAAAATAAAACAATAAATTTTGGGGGTTCCCATACTTAAAACTAAAACTAAAAATATTTTTTTTCATCAGACCCATACGTGTGGGGTATCTATGGATAGGTCTTTAAAAATGATATTGAGGTTTCTAATATCATTTATTTCTAAACTGATTAGTTTGCGCGAGAGACTCTGCCAAAGTGGTAAAATGTGTGTCCCCCCCCTGTAACTTCTAAAATAAGAGAATGATAAAACTAAAAAAAATATATGATGTACATTACTATGTAAACTACCAGCGAAAATTGGTTTGAACGAGATCTAGTAAGTAGTTTTTTTTTAATACGTCATAAATCGTAAACTGCAATTTACCAAGTACGGAACCCTTCGTGCGCGAGTCCGACTCGCACTTGGCCGGTTTTTTTATACAAGAAACAGAATTGTCGTGAAAATTACTTTATTTTAATTGAAAAAACCAATAATGAAAATTTTATATTTTTGAGCTTCTGTAGTATTTATTATTAATGGATTGAAAATGATGTACAGATACGTTTTTTTATGATAAAACTTAACGCAGGTGCTAAAATTTAACCGTGAAATAACGGCTTTTATTCTAAAAGCTCTTGTTTTTCCATGGAAAAAGCATTTATCTCGTATAAAAAGTAATCTGGTTACTAATCTATCCACAAAATCTGGTAAGTAACTTTCTTTTTTAATTTTAAACGAATAACATAAACATACATAAACTCACGCCTTTTTCCCATGGGGGTAGGCAGAAACTACAGAACGCCACCAGCTACGATCCTTACATACTTCTTTTGCTTCACAAACATTCATACATCTAGTCATACACACAAGCCGGTTATGAGTACTGCGCGCTTGGCCTTTCCTTTTCTAAACGTGTATAAACTTTTCATATTATCAGTATATGTTAGATAATGCAGAAGTAATATTCAAAAGCTTACCAAAAGTTCAAAGTTAACTAATTTTTAACGTTTGGTAAGGAATCTCCCCGAAAAATACGTTTTAGGCACTTGACCCACCTCTTGACCTAGGCCGGCGACTATTTTCTCGCTGTAGAAAGGAACAAAAGATACAGATCCCGTATCAATAAAAGAGACACATAATTATATTAATAGTTGATCGCTGGCTGTTCACACTGCCGGCGAGTACTCTACTCTCTCAACACTAGTTTGTCGCAGCGACAAGAGCTTTTGTAGCGTTGTGAGGATCTCAACTGAAAATAGTGGCATGATCTTATCTTATATTATCTTATGGAGGGTTCGAGAAGCAACTCGGACTATCCATTATATGTATTAACTTGACCAACTGTTTTCTTTTACAACTTACTACCTACCAGTTAGCGGCCTGCGCAGCTTACATAGCGCAGGACCTAGCCGTTACACTATCAAAGATAACTCGCTCAGCGATACTCGCTCAGCGGCCTGCGCAGCTTACATAGCGCAGGACCTAGCCGTTACACTATCAAAGATAACTCGCTCAGCGATACTCGCTCAGCGATGCACGCTTGGCGGTCAGAACTTCCGCTGAGAGACCAACCAACCAACGCGTGCAGGACTGACCACCCGAGCGAGAGGTGCGACTAATCGCCACTCGCACACTTCTCGCAGCCTTCAAATCGGATAAGTTTGGGATCCTGAGTGACTGTTATATATATAAGGCAGAAGTTTAAATTTACAATGTTTGAAATGTTGATTTTAAACACTTCGTAAGTCTAGTGAACGCAAGCTAGAGCTACTGCTGATCATGGACTTTAGGGTTCGATTGAATGGTCGGGCAGTGTTATTGAGGCTTTTCTTCTAGAATTTCAAACAATAGTCGCCTCCTGTTACATGTGGCATGTAACATAAATAATGAAATGTGGGTATACTTACTGTAGGTATATCTCTGCCTAACTCTACAAGGAACTTAGGCATAATGTTATTTTGTTATCTTCATCATTATATTTCTACCTTATCCCACTTTATTTGGGGTCGGCGCAGTTTCTTCGTCTTCCTCTTTTTATTTGTTGTCATCATAATAGTCACCTCCTTTCTAGCCTGCACTGTACTACTGGCACATCTGCATTAGGTACATTTGTTCCTCACAACAAAAAATTCCCAGACAACATCAATATACGTCTTGCGCCCAAACTAACACCCATTTCTAAATATTTTGGGCTCAACTTCTGTGACATGTCAAATATTAAACTTCAATGTGGACAATGTCGTTTGGGATTATATTAAATAACATTTCCTTTTTGGATTCGTAATAGTCGTGTGGTTGCCTCAATAGATACAGCAGAGCTGTTTACAACACCTAACCCAAGAAAATACGTAAAACGTTCCAGCTAAGACTTTTCACTACGAAAACATACGCTGAGTAAAATCTTCAGCGCTCAACAAACCATAGTCTGTAAGCATTTTAGAGAAATAACTTGCCTTCAAAACTTGTAGACAAAGCCACGGTATGGGGGTAGGTATAAATTTAGTCTAGTTCGTAGGATTTATTCAAAAAGCTAGGTAAACTTTTAGAAAAGTCCTCTGTGCATTCTAAGAAGAAACTTACCAGGTATCGGGTGACCAAGCGTGTAGGATGAGAGATGCATAAAATTGGAACACGTTATCATGTTTCTTCGTGGAAAGGGCGATAATGAGTCAACGAATGGAGAAATCACCAAGGCCAGATAAAATCACTAACGAAATAATGAGGGCAAATATAGATGAACTGATTCCAATCTTAACGAATATTTTAATGAAATTATAATAAGTGGCAAAATTCCGGAAGCATGGACAGAATCCCACATCATCCTACTGCACAAAAAAGGCGACAAGGAAAACATAGAAAACTATAGACCGATAAGCCTGATGTCAAACCTGTACAATTTTTTTGCAAAGATTATACTAGACAGAATAAGCACACTGCTAGACGAACAACAACCAGTTGAACAGGCAGGATTTCGAAAAGGCTATTCGACGATTGACCACATTCATACGATTAGGCAGGTATTAGAAAAATATAAAGAATATAACAAAACAATTTATATAGCTTTTATAGACTACGCCAAGGCTTTCGATAGCTTACATCATGAATACATTTGGGAAAGTCTGGACGAACAAGGAATAACAGGTACCTACATCAAAATCTTAAAAACTGTCTACTCGAACAGTAAGGCCAGAATACAGCTGGAATCCTTAGGAAAAGAATTTTGTATACAAAGAGGAGTGCGGCAAGGAGACCCTCTATCCCCAAAATTGTTTTCTGCAGTATTGGAAAATGTCTTCCGCAGGCTAAACTGGGACAAGTACGGCATCAATATAAATGGGTCAAGACTTCATCACCTCAGATTCGCTGATGACCTGGTATTACTGGAAGAAAACCCGGGCAGTCTTGAGTATATGATCAATAATCTAAATGAAGAGAGTATGAAAGTAGGACTAAGAATGAACACCAATAAAACCAAATTAATGACTAATAGTGTAAAAACAGAAATTAGGATAAAAGGAGATTTGCTGGATTATGTGGAAGAGTACATGTACTTGGGCCAAGTTATTTCTATAGAAGACCAGATGACGAAAGAAGTTAAACTCAGGATCGCAACTAGTTGGAAGAAATACTGGTCGCTGAAGGAGATAACGAAGTCCAAAGACTTAGGCATGTCAATAAAAAGAAAAACATTCAATTCTTGCATACTACCTTGCTTAACGTATGGTTGCGAAACTTGGACTCTCACAAAAGCACTAAGAGAAAAGCTCGCCAGAACACAAAGAGCAATGGCGAGGAGCATGACGGGATATAAACGTCAGGACAAAATTAGAAACATAGATCTCAGAGAAAAAACAAAACTCACCGACGTACTCATGCGAATCGATCTGTAAAAGTGGAGATGGTCAGGACATACGATGCGTGAAAAGGTAAGAAAGTGGAGCAGGAACGTAATAGAATGGTACCCAAGAGACAGTAAAAGAAATCGAGGAAGACAGCACTCAAGGTGGAAAGACGAACTTCAATTAACTGCTGGACCAAAATGGAGAAGGGTCGCCCAAGATAGGCACCAGTGGAAATCTTTGGAGGAGGCCTTTGTCAATAGGCACACCGAACTAAGAGATATTTTATAGTTTATTTTGTATTTTTAACAATAGTGTAACAAATGTATATTTTCGGAATAAAAGGCTTAATTATTATTATTATTATCATCATGTTTCTTCGAAGTAAATCTTTCTTTCGAAACTATCGAATAATTTCACTGTGCAACACATATGGCAAATATTTTTACATTGGCACCACTTTCAAAAGAGATAAAGAAAAGTTAATTCAAAAAAATTAAAATCCCGACTGCTTCAAAAGCGAACTAAAAAGACGTACCTAAACAATAATAAAATCATGCTGTGCAGTCGAAGGATACATATACGCGAGCTGGCTGACAAAAACCAGGTGTACCTCCGACTGCACTTTTTAGTTCGCTTTTTAAGCAGTTCAGGTTTTTTGATTATTTGAATTAATTTTTTGCATTTTTTTTCGAATTAGTTACATTTAAACATATAAGTGTTATATATATTTTTGTAATCACCCTTAAAACCCTTTATTTTGATACCCAATACGAATGGGTTCGGAAGAAAAAAAATTGCCACCCCACAATTAGGCGCCCAAAAGCAGGCATTTTTATATTTTCCCATTTTAAGGTAGCCAGTGATACTCTCAAGATTAAGACGAATCGATTGGCTTAAGAATCATCAAAATCGGCCAACGCGTTTGGTCTCTGGACGCCACATATGAAAAAACATACATAGACTGATAAACACATTACCCTCCTTCGGCAGTCCGGTAAAAATAGAATCACACTTCACACTTATATTATTAATTAAAATTATAAAGGCGAAATTTTGTGAGTGTGTTTGTATCTTTGTTACTCTTTCATGCAAAAACTACTGAACGGATCGGGATAAAATTTGGCGCAGATATAGATTATTGTCTGGAATAGCACATAGGATACATTTTATCCCGGGAATATGTTCCCTCGGGATAATTTTCGCCATTCACGCGGGCGAGGCTGCTGGCGGAAGCTAGTAGCAATGATAGAAAACTACACTTTTGCTGAGTGTCATAGCTTCCTTTTATTCCAGGAATTACACGATGACTGTGGTATAGGTCACGGAATTGAAACCACAGGATAAACCTAGTGCTATATAGAATTTTACTCGTCCTACGAAGTTGGGTGGCTTGATAGTCTATTCAACACAAGGAAGATAAGAGATCCATTCATTCTTGAAAACATATTCGCACTAGTCCCGCAAGTGGCAGAAATGCAGTTTCATTTGTTGCCTACAGTTGCGAACTCTTGAGCATTCTCAATGTTAATAACATTCTTTAGATTTATTGATGTCAAGACTTTTTTATGGAACAAGAACAAGTTTTATTTTATCACTAGCTTTTCCAGCTTTTGTAATTTACGGATCTCGGTAATACGTTTCCGTGGGCAAATTATATCTGGGATAAAAAATCGGCCCAAATGTTTTTTCTTTGATTCTATTTTCTAATCCAGGCCATGTTCTTTTTGTTTTTAAACACAATTAAGTACATCCAATAATTATTTTATTTGTAAAAATTGTGTAACCAATTTGGTGTAAAATAAAGTCCATTTCATTCTATTCTAAATCCGTGCCGAACCGTTTAGAAATCGCTTACGACCATAAGACTGTCGGGTTCAAGAATCCAAACAGATACCATCCCACCCATACGCATTAAACGTTTTGAGAATACTTTTATTATGCGTACAGCTAAGGAGTGGAATTCCCTGCCGGAGTCTGTTTCCCGATAGCTACAATCTAGGGGTCTTTAAGTCAAGAGTGAATAGGTTACTTCTAGGCAAGCGTGCTCCACCGTCGACCACATCATCGCTTACCATCAGGTGAGATAGTGGTCAAGCGCGAGCCTATAATGAATAAAAAAAAAAAAAAAAAGATATTGTGTTGATATCCGTATCCGTATCCGTAAATTTAATTTAATTTAGATTTCTTCTAAGCCACCAAACAACATTTACACAGTATTTTTTTGATTGGAGACTAGACAGGGGCCTTGTAATGTAACAATTGACAAAAGTTAAGGAATGCCCACGTAACATTGCCGTCATCATCATCAGCATCACACTTTTAAATGTTCCCACTGCTGGGACCTCCTATGAGAGAGAATGTGCCGTAATCCACCACGCGGGCCAAGTGCGTGTTGGTGGATGTCTTTAGTTCAAGAACATCCCGGTTACCTCACGATGTTTTCGTTCACAGTTTTTAGAGCAGTGGTGATGAAATAATTTACACAAAGCAAAGCCCCTGCCTGAGTTCGAACCCAAGACATTATTTTTTATTTTCGTGAGGAAATCTTCAAAAGGCGCCTGGACTTTTGGGGAAAAGACGAGGGAATGTGGGATTTCTACCTCACTAAAATCATCCCGGTGATAACCATCAGCACCTAGAAGCGGCCCCGTCACCTTTAAAATGACCACCCCGGAACCACCTGTGCAACGCCTGTTAGGGCACATCCCTGGGGAGGCTGAAAGAAGCGCACGGCACAAACACGCGGGAGGTCTTTCCTATCTACCACCTGCTCTTGTCCGATGTTGGACACCCAGGGGCATGATCTCGCCACCCCTGCGTTAGTTCGCCCGGTAGTTTTTGTTACGTCTAATTCTTAAGGAAACCCACGAGCTAAAAATTGTAAGTCACGGGCGATACCACTAGGCCACCACTGCTCTAGCATACACAAAATTGCCGTAGCGTTTAACAATCTAATACATTTTTAACTTTTTGATCATCGTTATTGCTGTTAGAATGTCACTGTGTCCTAAGACTACTAGACGTATTGCAGAATCTACTGTAGCGATCATTTATAACTATCACACATACTACAAGTTGGTTTAGTGTCAGAAATAGACCCATCACTGACGCTAACGCAATCACGTCTGGATGCAGACACTGACATCTGAGTCTATGATTGTAATTGCTAGCAATTTGTGTCTTCGTGCTTTCAGAAGATAGGTTTGGAATAGTTAGCAATGTGCCAAATCTTTATTTTATTTTTATATCGGGCTTAGTATTACAACATCTGAGATCAACTGATCACTTACTATCAGCCAGAGCTTGCTTGTTTGACATGCAATAATGTGAAAATTCAACAAAATCCAATTCTAAAAATCGCTTGTGTGTCCTCGGTTTCAGTCAGTGTGTGTACTTACCTCAATGCGTTTTAGAAAATAAAAGCAAAATCACATGTCATCCAATATTGTCTCGCTTTACCCAAACTCCTTCCTTTGTCGAACTTATTTCGGCAATTTGATCCTCTCGAGATTTAATCGAGTATCCAAAATCTTTAACCGTTACTCGAAACTGACCAGCCCTAGAGTACAAAGTAAAAACAAAGATTCAATAAAATGTAAAGACACGGCGAAAATATACACGGATCAACATTGCGTGTTCTCACGAAACGATTTAATGTCTGTAAATATAAATTTTATGTAAGACGACTATCGTAAATCTAAAGTGCTTTTAAGTTTATATTTACATGGATTTTATACAGCAGTTTTTACTATAAATACAATTTTTATATTTTAACGGGTTGTAAAAATATTGCCATAATATTTTCATATTTAGGAGGGAATTGATGATAAACAGCTTTATCCGTAAATTAAAACATCTACAACTAAGCCGCATCCGCGGTAAATTCTTTCTTCTTTCTATTATTTTTATTATTTACCGTGCATGCAAGGCTAGGTTAGTTGTACCTAGATTACATCTATATTTTGGCAGGTAAAGTTTTGGTTAGGTCTTTTGATGCGTACTAAAATCATTCGAAATATTGCAATGGTATAAAAAAAGGTTGCTACAATTGGTTTGGGTAACGAAATTTTGTCAAAATCTTTTCGGCAAAATGGCAGGATCCCAAACTAATATTATTAAGAGGTAAAATAGTTTTTTTTTTTTAGAAGGTAATGATTGGTACTTCAGTAGTAGACAGTAGTAGTGCCAAATCTTTATTTTATTTTTATGTCGGTCTTAGTATTACAACATCGGAGATCAACTGATCACTTACTATCAGCCAGATCTTGCTTGTTTGAGATACATTAATGTAAAAAGTCAACAAAAATCCAATTCTTAAAATCGCTTGTGTTTTCTCGGTTTCAGTCAGTGTGGTGTCTTACCTCAATGCTTTTTAGAAAATAAAAGCAAAATCACATGTCATCCAATATTGTCTCGCTTTACCCAAACTCCTTCCTTTGTCGAATTTATTTCGGCAATTAGATCCTAAGAGATGACATCGAAAAAAAAAACTATTAGCTTAGCTGGCATTGAGTGAAACGGGCAAACTCTAGGTAAACGTGTCAATCATTAACCTGGAGTTTTCCTGTTTCAATCAATGGCAGGACCTCTACCTGCTATTACTAAAATAACTACGAGAAGAAAAAACCTACAATCTATCACAACTACTATCTATCAATACCTACATTAGAATCTCGATCTCATACAAACACCATAAACCAACACTATGCCCAATAAATAAAGACACCTGGCACTAAACAACAGACATTACCAGTAAATGACTTCACACGTGGCACATACAGCGTTATGTGACCCGCCCTTGAAATTCAGGCAGCCTTTGTTTTATACGACACCCTTTTTATGGGACGCGTTTGGTAGGTCTGTGCTGTGCCCGCCCTTTTTGCATCGTTATTCATTTATCACGCATATTTAGTGATGTGACTTCGACATTATCGATAAAATACGCATGTTTGGGAAGGAGTACGTAATGAAACGCCAACATTCCAAAGCTTAGATCTCTATGGAGAAAATCCTGTAAGAAACTCCGTAGATAGACATATCAATAAATAAATAAAAGTTGCAAAACATGTTATTATATAATAATATATTTTGCAATTTTATTATAGATATTGATTATATCATTCATGTTACAATTATTTAAGTTACTATCCTTACACTAAACTACATATTCAAACTTCGCTTACAGTTAAATTAGCCAATATCTGTTCAAACACGCATGTATTTTGTCAAAACTAATTTTTACTACTTGCTTTTGTTGGATATTTTCCTCGTAGACTTCAATCATCATCACACAGACTTAGTCTCTGTGAGAGAGGGAATGGGCCTTAATCCACCACGCCGGGTCCAGTGCAGGTTGGTGTATAGACTTCAATAGAATAGCCAAATACAATAAAGCAGTACCAATGTTAAGGTTGGTACGTGCCATGTTATTATTAAAGCGTTACAAAAGTTACACGTCACACATTTAATTTTCTAACCATCATTAAGATAATGAACATGATTTAAACAGAACAACATTTCCAACTATTAACATTGTCGGGCTTACAGCCGCAGGTCCCTATTCTACAATACCTACAATATATGAAAAAAAAAATACGAGAAACCTTATTCTGTTGAAGTAATAGTTTTACAGAGTCAGTGAAACTCCATTCGAATTTGCCAGTGTCAGACATTTTACCAAATAATATTGCATTTACTTTTTCAACTTCTCGAAAACAGAATAATGTCTATAGTTTGAGTTGAAAAATATCGATAGTCGAATTCACGACAGTAGCTGAAGTTCTAGTACGCAAGGTTATCGTACATTTACATTCAAATGTCTGGCGGAACTGCGAATGACATAACATTGTAGTCTAGGAGACGGAACCATAGGAATTAAGTCGAAATTGTCCGGGTACAAGGTTCCCCATTTTGTAATTTTATATCGCGTATTAATTAACAATTACTTTATTTATTGTGACAGGTACTGCAGATATCCACAGGCCCCAGTAAATATTAAGTTAGTAGGTACCAACTTCTTTCTGTATTAATTTATGCAATACCTTACTAAGAAAGCGCTAAGACAGTATTGAGTTACTATGGCTAGATGACGTTCTGAGACAAACTTTACCCATACACTTCTTGATTTTAGAACGTAATGGCATAGGAAAATCATTTTCACTACCGGATTACTAATCGATTTTACTATTATTACCGAAACTTACGGTAAACTACACCAAATATTATATTGTCTACAAAATCTTGTGAATGTCAGCTCCCTGTCTCCTAGCCTAAGAAGAAAACAAGCGGAAAATGTAGGAATATTAACTTAATGTTTTATGTGTGTCATGATAGGTACAATATGACTTTTTCTTTTGTGAGTAAGGTTCAATTTCCGTTGTTATGTTTTTGAGAATGGCTGTCACAAACATTGGATTACAAATGGCCGGACCGTCTATTGATTTGATTTTGTTCTATTTTTTGTTGCATGTAATGGCGTTTATACTTGCTTTTATGCAGACGCTGTTTGTTAATAATCAGTGTCTACACGATTTTATTGCAGGCTTTTGTTTCTATTTCGCTATATTTCCTGGGGAAACGTGTTCTGCGAAATGGTGATCGGAATTAATTGGAAATTTGAGGATTACTTTTCTGAATAGACTATGCTTTCTGCATTTTTATTTTAATGAATCAAAAATTAAACGATGGTGGTTTTCTATTAACTGCGTTATGTGAATTGACTACAAAATTCTGAAAAAAAAACTATTTAAGATCTGTATTTTTTTCGAAAGTGTTATTTTCTTAGTCCTACATTGAGCAAATCAGAATTTACGTTATTACGTTATAATTTATTTCTCTGCACAAAATAAATTACTAAAAGCCTACACAAAACACTTCTATGTTACATGTTATCCCTCCTTAGCTCTCAGACTATGCTGATCACCACTGTGACGTCACTATGTCAGACGTTAAACGTCAATAGACCTTACGAGCAGTCGGCACGCTACAGAAGCAGAAGCTGATATCAGCTGTCAGCAGTGCGGACGTAATGTTCCTTTAGGGAGCCGAGCGGTGCTGACTTCAATTAGGAGGATCCGAGATACATCTGTGAAATTGGGAATATGCAATTCGGATGGTGGGAAGGAATTTGAAAATGTATGTGAGAACAAGATTTTCTGATGGAAAATATTTTGAGCAATTGTGATAAATATCCTGTGTTAAAATTCTTGTCATGACTTTGCCTAAATAATAATATCATTTATTTAATTTTGAGAACAATTTTGTAGCTTGATGGCATATATTTATCTACGCATTGTTTCCATACAGAGACAGCGCTATCTTGAGAGCTAATTAGTTCCAGACATAGTTAATTGGAGACTATTTAAATAGATATTTTTTTTGTAGTTGCTTGTCTTTTGCTGTCTACAAACAAATACAGTCTCACAACATTCAATTAGATGCTATACTTCTATTCTACAGACCAGGAAGTTTGCATACATAAAGTGCTGCAACATAATATGCAGTACAGTTGATTGTCAAGCACATAATTTTGTACAGTCACTGATGTCTTTGCAACTTGTTCTTGAACATATTGGTATTGAGATGGGGCCTTTTGAAATTAATTGTGTGTATGTTACAAAGTCAGTTCAAAGTTAGAGGACGAGCTAGTGGCTAAATAGTTACAGCCGCACGGTTCCATCTTCTAGGTTAAGCAACGCTTGCCGTAGTCGCTCTGTGGATGGGTGACCTTCAATTACATACTGAGACTCCTCCGTGCCTCGGCAAACACGTTAAACCATTGTTCCTTCTGTCATTTTTAGATCTTTGACTGTCGTTCCGGATAGGCAGAAGTCAATAAATCTAACACCAGTCGTGCCAGACCGGTTAACCGTGTTACCCAGTTACTTGGTGGTGGAGGTCGGATCAAGTAGTCACTCCATGTAAAATATAGGTACTCAGCTGCATCCGGTTAGGCTTAAAAGCTGGCCCCAATAATAGTTGGGAAATAGGCTAGGCAGATTGATATTACATAGTTAGCTGATGACTGTTGATTGTACAGAATGGATCCAGTGCTGGCAGACGGTGTCCTGAGGGTGACGGGCCGGGTCGAGGCCTCTGCTGCACAGACCGAGACAAAGCGGCCGATTATGCTCGACAGCCACCATCAGCTAACTAAGCTGAAGCTTGATGAAATGGATAAATGCTTTGAGTTTGAGTATGGATAAGTTCTGGCTAACTAACGTGCCAGATAATTCCGTTCAAATTCTGTGCAATATAAAACATATAGATAGTACCTATCTGAAACCTTAGATACAAAGCCTTTAATGCCTTTAGCCTCCTTGAATATATCTTGTAAGTTCAAAAGCCAAGACTATCACAAATGTAAGTGACTTGGTGTATGCGGAAATATAGAGATACGCGGTCTGTGCGCGAACGCTTTGGGACATCGGAATGTGTGGTTAACGACCATAATGAACAGACAAGTCTATAACGACAGGTATAGATAAGTAAACTGGCTGGGTGGATCTGGAATCCCAGATTGAGTAATGTTAAATTAGAATTGACCAAACAGCACCCATTACAAGCTTGTTCCAGCAGTGGAGGGAGTTTTGGACGCCCAAAACACCCCGCACAAAATTCTCACCCGTATATTCCGCAATTTGTATAAGTAAATGCGATGCA
Source organism: Orthosia gothica (assembly GCA_949775005.1). Taxonomy (NCBI): domain Eukaryota; kingdom Metazoa; phylum Arthropoda; class Insecta; order Lepidoptera; family Noctuidae; genus Orthosia; species Orthosia gothica. The sequence continues at coordinate 29,483,438 of OX459036.1, forward strand.
CTAGTCCAACAGCAAATGAATATCAATGAGCAGATGTAGGAGACGTTTTAATGTAATATCTACATGAGTTATTATATTATGTATTCGCTTTAGTTTACTGTATTTTGTGACAGTTCTGCCTTCTTATGAGGAATGGTCTAGGTTCCACTTGTGTTACGCAAACTTGACTTAAAATTAACTTTTGTCTCTGGAAAATGTAGTAAGCTTTTAGGTAAGTTGAAAATTTATAAAAGAATATAAATTGAGTAAATTAAATGTTAGAATAATTTACAATCAGTTTCAAATTGTTTTGGAACGAAGTATTATTTATTATCTAGGTATTCCTGGATATCAATGCCTTATTAACAATAAAATCTATCAACTTTTTAAACTCCAGTAGGGATATAATTATTTTCACATAACTTTTGATAATTTAAAAGTTTGTTATTTCCGCTGGGTCGATAATATATGTGAATTCATTGCTATGTACAAAAATGCTAACAGTTTAGAGTTATGCAATAGGTATGAAGTAGCTATTTCCTATTATTTCGTGTTATGACAATAATATAATTTATACATTTAAATAATTTACTGTTTCTTTATTAGTACTATCTAAACTATATATTAGTTAAAATGCTAAGAGGTAGGTACTGTGGAACAATGAAAAACTGAAAATGGCTCGTAACTATGTCAATAAAACATTTAAGTTAATCAAATCATTTTCTATATGCTTATAGAGATTAGTTATACCTAAGAATAAAAGTTCTAACAACTAAGTATTATGCTGCCCAGGCAATTGTATTTTTATTTTGCGATATGCGAAATATTGAATTTTAGTTTATAATTTTGTGCCTACATATTCGTAATAATAAACTCTGCCACCATACAAAAGTTTAAACATTTGCTGTGCTATGATAGTCATGCCTTTAGTTTTATAAATAAAATACAATTTGGGTATTGCGGGGCGCGGTGTACGTACCTATGTACGACCATGCGAGCGGCGCGGCGCGGTGACACTCCACGTCCACTAACGAAGTCCGAACGAATTGAATGAAGCGCGAAACCATAACTGTCACATCAGTATTTGAACCTCGTTGATAAAATCTAATTTTATGTCAATTTAATAAAAAAAAATGTTGAGGTCGAATACGATTTCTACCTTCTTCGTTCCTATAAAACTTAAATAAAAGAAATATTCACAGAACACGGAATGGTCGTACCTGTCGTGCTGTCAGTGTCTTGAGATGACAGGATAATAAAATTCTCCGTATCCTGAATCTTTGACAGTCATTACAGGTCGTCAGAAAAGGGTACCGTATTATTCAGTAGGATTACCGAATAATCTGGGTTGGCAGGGTAGGCAGTCACTTCATATAAAATACTGGTATTCAGCTGCATCTGCTTCAACTGAAAGCTGTGGAAGCCAACACCAACATATTAGGGAAATCTGCAAGCAAAAGCCTTTGCCAAACAGATGTGACTGTAGAAATATACACATAACAGGTGCAACTGTCACATAACTAAATTGACTGCATCGCTGGTCCTAAGACCTAATACAATAAAGGCAGTGTTACCCTCTAATTTCTTAGTTATATAAGCATGATATGATGTATGTTTAGAAGAATCGATGTATTTATGTTTGTAAAATACTAGGAATCTACATTTTTTTTTAAATTTCTGTTTCAATATAGTAGCAACCCTAGTGAGTCCGGCGAAGTTTAGGTGTAAATTTCGAGAATAGAGGGAATGATCCGTCTGTAAACTTTCTATTTTGTGGTATTAGATACATACATACAAGATACGTGCGAAAAACTTATTCCTTTCCTTGCAGTCGGGTAAACAATGACAAATCAGTTCAGCCGTTCCCTTGTGATTCGCTTACCACATAAATTTAATATTTAATCAGTTCACACGGCAAAGGCTTGTATGACACATGCCAAATTACCTATTTTAGTGATCTTTATTTTCGTAGCAATAAGGTTGCATTCATAACCATAACAGAGAACTTAAAATTTGTTATCAGATACTAGCCGCCAGTTTGAAATAAGAACTTGCGCGGTAATGTTTTTGTAAAAACCATCCGAAGAGTCAGTTTATGATGGGGTCGGTCTTGTAATTATTATATATTAAATTTTCAAATACTTTTCTCTCCAATTTTAGTGTGGCCTTAAGCTATCTATGGTAGTTGGCAAGGCTAAAATCCGCAGATGTCGATTGTCAACTGTTCTACGTCATTCTGTTAATTCTATAGTTCGAAAAATTTAATACTGATCGACCGCGCCCCATAATACCCGAATTGTATTTTATTTATTAAACTAAAGGCATAGCACGTAAGTGTTAAAACTTTTGTATGGTGGCACGAAATTATAAACATAAATTCAATATTTCGCATATCGCAAAGTAAAAATACAATAACCTGTGCAGCATAATACTTAGTTGTTAGAACTTTTGTTGTAAGGTATAACTAATCCCTCCATGCATATAGGTAATGATTCGAAAATCTTAAAGGTTTTATTGACAGAGTTAAGAGTTATTTTCAGTTTTCCATTATGCCACAGTACCTACCTGTTAGCATTTTGACTAATATAAAGCTTAGATAGTACTAATAAAGAATCAGTAAATAATAAAAATAAAAATTTTATATTATTGTTATAACACGAAATTTTAGGAATTATCTACTTCATACCTATTGCATAACTCTAAACGGTTAGCATTTTTGAACATAGCAATGAATTCACATGGTATCCACCCAGCAAAAATAAAAAAACTTTTGAATTATCGAAGGGTATATTATTCTGGCTATTGGACTAAATATGGAACACTGCAATGCTTTTCGAAAGAAATGTTTTACAGGAAGCTGTTCTACATTTTCAATAACCTTTGCTTTCTTTGAGATAGGTAAAGGAATCTACTATCAATATTTGGGGATAAACCTTTCTGTTCATGTTTATCGCTATAATATATCGAAAAATCACCGCCTCCTATCATTCTTCTTGTTTTTCATCCTAGGTATATCGTCATATGTACGTGTACATAATCACCTGTATCAAGGTGGTAGGGGCGATGATTCTAAATGTACTCTTTTGAGGACAACGCTACACGTGAAAGCTGTTAGTATGCTAATAACACATATTTTATCCTCTCTTCTGACAAGTCTTCAAAACAACGACCCATAACAACGTTTTACTACGTTGTTTAGTCTAAGAGCTAACCGAGAGATCCTTCTTAATGATTATTACCATATCACGTTCAAGTCGACGTGTGATGGCGTAAATTTCGACTTGATGTGTTGGGAGTAGACATAATAATACTTCTTGAACTCATAATGTGTGGAAGGGAATTGGACCAAGTGTTATTGTCGCATCTGGATTATTTTCTTTTCTTAGTAACCGCCTGGCTTTTCACCCGATTGATGGCAAAAGTTGCGTTATATTACAGATACACCAGTGCCTAACCCCTTCGAGAAATACAGGCGTGGTGTTATTTTATACTGTTACAAAATAAAATCGACCACGGTATACATACCAATTTACGATATAGGTCATTAAATATTCCTATAGCAGAAACACGATAACAGTGTAGTCAGCATTGTACATTGTAAGCTCTTAACTTCATTAAATTAGTTTAGTAAGAGTAAGTGTTTTCATTGTCGATGGAAAATAATTTTATTGAATGGAGATAGCGCTAGAGAGATTCATTTATCAATTGGTATTATGAGTTGAGGTGAGATCTTCTTAGACTGATACAGGAAAAGGAAATATATTTATTTGTTTTATATAATAAGCATTATCAGCCTATAATGTTCTTACTTTTGGGAAACAGGCCTAAATAAATAAGATAAGTTTTTTTTTGCCATGTGAAGAGGGCCTAAACAAAGGGACATTCTATTAGCGGTATACGAAAGTCGAAAAGTCCAAAATGTATGAAATTGCCTCTCGAAAATGCCACCAAAATGTCATGATGCGGCGCGGCGGTCAATATACTATGGAATTTGACAATTCAAGGCCTCAGCTTCTCCCGTCGAGAATGAAATAAATAAGTAACACGATCTGAACTCCAAGGATTATCTTACCAAAAAAAACCTACTCAAAAATAACAAACGAATACCTTTCGGTGCATCCATTCCCAAGACACCAACACACATGCGCACCTCTTTATGTGAAAGATAAGCCAATTCATTTTATTCCCTCAACCGTAGATGTAACAATTGCCGCCTACGTACAATATATTGAAATGTCTTCATAATAAAAAGATATATCTCTATTAGAGTTTTAATTGGGTGGTATTTAATACTTTAACTGTAATTCCCCTTTTTTCAATCAAAATATTCGAAATTACTACCAAAAATACTGAATTGCACACTAAATTTGCTCATCAAATAAATGAATTATACTATACTGCTAGATCTTTAAAGCTTAACTGTTTTACTGAATAACTATCTGTTAACTAAAAGTAAATCTAATAATTCTTCGAGTGCAACAAAATATTTAAGTTTTAAGGGAGGGGGGGAAACGAAACAAAGTCGACGGAGCCCCTCTGCGCAGGGCTCCTATTTCTGTCTGCAGGGTCTAAAGTAACCTAACATGAAGGAGATGACGGGAGCTGAGTTCGCTCGCTTTGCTCGCTCACTTCAGCTCCCGTCATCTCCTTCGAACCTAACCTATCCGTGTCGGGGTGCCCTAAGCTCCCGAGTTCGCTTCGCTCGCTCTTGGACTAATTCACATTTATTTTATATTTAATTGAATAATTTGTGTGCAAATCAGTATTTTTGTTTTACGGTGAGTAATATTGTTTTGCAGTAGGTTATTAGTGGAGATATTTTGTTTGCTTAAATTTCTAAATAGAGGTGCAGTTAAAAATTCCCCGTTTTAATTTACGAGAACCGTTTGAAACTAGTTTGGGTCGTGGTCGAGTTTATGCGGCGTTCGGACGAGGACAGTTGTGTTGGGATTTCGTGTCGCAACTTTTTGGATGTAACTTTTGGCACAAATCCTTCCGTGTTAAGTATCGGTAAGCAATAGTTTAGTTTATTGAGCAGCGTCGTTTCCATCTGTAAAAATATCCGATATCCACTTTTCATAGTTTTGGTAGGTCATCAGAACTGAGTTATCAAGAAGCGCGTTTGCTTATAGGTATCTAAAATCTGTTTGGATTCTGTCTTTTTACATAAATTTCTGGACAAATAATAGGCAAATAGGCTGCAAGCGTTTTTTGTGGCATTTATTGGCCACGCTCTAAATCCTGTGTGGTGTTCCCACCCTTATTTAGAAAATCGGACTGAACCTCACTTAGCAAACACACAGACAAACAATCCCGATTAGATTAGGAACTTTGTTTTTAACAACTATGATTTATCTCTTATTAATTCTGACAAAGTACCTACACACAGGCCGTTATAATTTACAAACGGTAGAGAACTAAACTCCTAAACGACCACTCTGTTTGCGTTGAAGTTCGAACGGATAGGTAATAAGTACATTCAAATTCATGCTCAAGTTTACGGGTAGTTCTAGGCCATGAATGGGGGGCTTATGACCACATTACATTGTTCAAATGGTGATTAAGGCCATCAAATAGTGCGGATAGTCGTATTTTATGTAGTGCCTCGTATATCTTAAATGGTGTGCACAGAGTGTGGAAGCATTTAGATAGATTTAGGGCATTGTCATAACTATTATATAATCTGTAGCATTGTTGGATTGGCAATATTATGGTGGATTATGGAAATCCTGTCAATCAATACATAATAAGTTGACTCTAAATAAGCATATCCGGAATAAATTATTAAGAATTTTGTTCTTATTAATAGTGGTATTTTTATTTATATTGTACCATAGTGACCTCGGTACTATTCTCGGTCTAGTCCATGGATACGTTCTAGCTAAAATATGTATATACAGCTACACAACACTTTGACACTGTTATTCATGAAGCGTAACGCAGAAGTGTAAGATATATTATGGTACATATTTAGCCACCTGTTTAAGTTTCCGCCCTGTCATGTCCTGTAGTGGTAGTTTTTAAGCTGAAACATGAATAATTTTTTGTTAGTCTATTGCAATCAACTGGCACAAATCCAGATACCAATCTATGCTGTGGCAATATTTCCTGAGATTAGATACTTAAATCTTTCCTGTCTTTTTTTTTATTTTATTTTATTTCGTGAGTAAAAGGTGTAAGTACGAATTTATTGGCGGTTTGGTGTGGTAAAATAGCCTTGATGAAATTGAGGGTCTCAGGGTACGTATATCTTGGTTTTTATCTACCGACTACCATCATCATTTCAGCCGAAAGACGTCCACTGCTGGAAAAAGGCCTTCCCTTACCGTACGGTAGTAAGTAGTACTACTTACCTACTTATTAACAATGCTGGAGGATCTGCAATGCATTCCTTATGTCTCACATACGTTGTAGTTCACTTTTAAGTACTCATTTAGGTCACACAGACATAACATTTTATTACAAAACAACTAAATTGATTAATGTTTTTGACTTTTATAAGCCGACCTAAAAATTGTTTTAATACCTTTTTTGTACATGGGTGGTGTAATCTTTTTATGGGAAGTTTTCTATCGCATAATGTGGCGTTGGCGCCGTAAATAAGATGTTGTTATTTATTATAATATAATTTAACGTTGGAGTGAGATATTTTGAAGTTGAGTGGGCTATTAAGTGATGTATTTAAGTTTGTAAGTAGGAGCTGTCTACCTACTTGTTTTTTTTTGTAACAGAAATGGACAGATGGGAATATAGGTCCTTATAGAAATATCTTATGTCTTATTAAAGTCTATCCGAACTTGTTAAGAGCGATTCGTTATCAATAATACAAATGTTTATTTTAGATAGGTAGGTATATAAATTGACAATTATTATTCGATTAAAAGAAAGATGAAATAATGCTAAATCTGAACTAAATTGCGAATCCCAACACATATGACATGTGACTCTAATATAAAATATTCAAATACAAGTCGACATCTATTAAACTTTTGCGCACAATTAGACTTAAAATAATTTAACATACTCACTTACTGTAATGTACGTATTTTAGATCTTTTCTTCTGCCTAGCGAGCATGGGTGTACCCAAGACATTTGTGACAAGACATGATAAATTATGTCATGTCTTACAATTTGTCTTAAATGCTAGCACGGGTAAAACTTATGACATATTTTAAAGGCGCAACATGCCTTTCTTGTTGCTGCCCGGCGAGCACGGCCTACTGTGACATGGCTTGAGTCACACATTTCATCGCAGTTTGGGCGATAACACCATTTTGTCCTAAATAATAGCACCGGCGGCGTGAGAAAATTTCCTGACGTTTGTTTGGGACTCATCGGGTCTTAATTGCTAATACGGGCGCACCCATTTTGTCACAAATGTCACATTTTGACAGATGATTTAGAAAAATGTATCACTTTCGTTCGCAGGTGGTGATAAAATTTTATAGTTGAAAAAAATATATTTGCCTTCTAATTACTGCACCAAATGGCAATAAATTCATTTTGTGTGTATGGTGATCAATGCTTATTAATTAATTGAAATGTTACAGGATTATTAATTAATTTTATATTATTACTTTCTCATAATTGTATTTTTTTTATTGTTGTTCTTATTTTTTTTTTTTTTTATAATTATTTTCTTTTTTATCATATTCTTCTTACTTTCTACATTTTTAAATGTTTCTTAAATAAAATCCCCAAAAAACATTTAAAATATAAAAAATAGGGGCCCACTATTATTGGTCCAAGCTATTATATTTTTTAGTAATTATTAAAATTTTCACAATAATTATATCTTTCTAACAAACACTTAATATGTTATCAAACAAACAAAGAAAAATAAAGTGTGCACAAGTCTATGGTCGTGGGTCAAATATTAATTTATTCCCAACAAAATTAAAAAGTTGTTTATCATAACTTGTCATGACCGTAGTTCAAGTCGAAAACCAAGCAAAGTAAAAAAATAAAAAAAACTTATAATTCATGTTGGGATGCTGCTAACATGGAGGTAGCAAAGGGGGGGGCTAAATTTTGGTTATTTTTTGCCTAGGACATACCGTTTTCAAGATATTATTTTGGAAATATAGAGCGTTTTATGCAAAATGGTTAAACCGAAACTGCAATAAAATTGAAAAATTTCCGAAAAAGAACAAAATAAACGTCAAAACGTTATGCCACAAGTCAAGAAAATATGTCACGCCGCCGTGCTAGCATTTAAGACAAAATGAGTTTATCGCCCAAACTGTGATTAAAAGTGTGACCTAAGCGATGTCACAGTAGGCCATGCTCGCCGGGCTGTAATATACATGCTGTTGCTCATAATGCAAACATCTCACTCTTACCAATATATACTTACCATCCTTCCTTTTACGTACAAATACCATTTAGAATACCAACACATTTACCTAAACATAAAATCTTAACTAAATTATTACAAATCTAATTAAAACTGACATTGAATCTGTAGATTGGGCCAATTTACTGGAAGATCTGCCTCCCGATCAGGCAGTTGCAACCTTTTATGAAAAAATCATTAAATTACATACCCCCCTCACAAGCCTAAAAGTCTGAAATTCCCATGTTGGTTCGCTAAATCTCTTTTGCACGTATTCAAAAATAAATCTCGCGCATGGGTTAAGTGGAAAAATATGGAAACACTTAAGACTGCGAACTATTTTCTATTTAAAAAACAAAATTCAAAAAGGAGGCGGACGTTTGTTTTAAAAAAATATATCAATTATGTAGAGAACAGTGTCGTCAAAAATGTTAAGGCATTTTGGTCATATGTTTCTTGTCGTAAAGCCACTAATAGTATTCCAGCTACAGTACTCTATCTCCAACAGTCCTCAGATGACCCTTTCACCATTTGTAATCTATTCTCTATTTTTCCCCATCAGTATATGAACCATCTTCTTTTAATCATACTACGTATCAGATCATAGAACGTAATACGCAATTGATGTACTTATAAAAATAACAAGATTAATCAGATGAAAAACGCTAGTTACGTCGGCACGGTTTCTTTGTATGGAATGAGGCATCTGTTTGCTAGTATTATATTATCTGTGGTTGACACCTGCAATGGGCAGTTTGGCTCAGCTGATATTATGTTTCTCAGCAAAGCTATATTTAGAAAAGAAATTGTTACTATTTTAAGTGATCAGAACCCTAACCATTAATTAATGATCACTTTTACTCTGTTTATTTTTATATAGTTCTCTTATGCAACTAGTAGTTCTGTTTATCAATATGTAGATAACGTTGTGAGTAGTGTAATTTTTACCTTTATTATTAAGTTCTAACCTAGGTATACTTATTATTACACTGCTGTTTGTTGTCCCTAAATAAATAAACGTAAATTGTAATTTTTATTACAAAAAGACAATTATAATTTTCAAAATTGTAAACCATTAATTTTTATTGTCACATGATTTACGTTTACATGAAGCCACAAAACTATTTTCAAACTAATACCAAAAGCACCTTACCAAAATTCTGAACAAAATCTGAAAACAAAGCGTTTTATAGTAAATTTTCTTTAAATCGAACTACCACTTCTAAAGGAGTAAGTATCGAATGAACTGGTATTGCTAAATGAAAGCATTCTATTGAGTCGTAGTTGTGTTCTGTGAAACATTAATTACATTTGAGATCGGAATACTGAACTGTCGTGTAATTAACACGTTCATAGCACAGTCCCTGAAATAAGCGATGAAACAGATAAAATAATTATAAAAGTCAATAGCAAATTGAAGCGCCCTGATACAAGTCTGAAACGTATAAGCAGCTGTGACAGACATACTAAGTTTCAATGTTCTTTGTTAACATTTGGTATGAAAGGAACACTAATAGAAGGGTCAATAAGTGTTAATTTATTGAGGCCAATAAAAGTGAGGAATGAATAATAAGTAAAGTGGATTATTAAAAAATAAATTACTAGATTTTTTGCACTAATTTTGATAATTTTACACTAAACCACTAATGCATAAACGTGGAAAATATTAAACTAGAAAATGTTTGACAATGCGGTATATTTTGTGGCTTACGACAACAGTAGCCCATGGCCTCAATAGAACAAAACAATAATCTATACAACTATAACACGGCTAAGGTTAACAGTAAAGAACTTTTTTGAGGCCTAGGCAAACCGCGGTAATACAAGCAATACATTTACAGACAAAATTCTTGTTAGTTAACATTTACCCCTGCGTTACTTCAAACAAAATATTAGATTTTCTGCAGAATTCCTGGATCTCACACCGCACCGGCTTTTGGCTTAAACATCTCAACATCTACAATTTCATACCAACACACTCGTATAATGATAGTTTTTTTGTATGTTTTCAATAAGTACATTGCTTTTGATAATACATATGTAATTTAGTAAACATCCAACTGGAATAGTGCAGACCATCTTATGTCTTATGTGTTACACGTTTAAATGTAGTTATTATGAAATAACCTCTATAGATATTCCACCTTTTACAGCCATTTGTTAATTTTGTTCACTCGAAGGTCGTGATTAAATTATAATCAAAAGCATATGGGTATTTATTCTGGCTTCATCTTTGATATTTGAAGCCTAATCCACAGACTGCTCACAATTAAAATCAACCTTTGCTATGTCAACGTATTCCCGAGCTTGTTGCAAAAGATAATAAGGTTTTTTATGACTTGTATTAGGTACTTTAAAACAAACGGATAAAATGCTTCTTTATTTAATGATGATGGTGATGCCCTCACCAAAATCCAACAATATCTGCGGTCTACGGACTGACAAAAAAAAAGAAAAATAGAAAATTTACCAATAAATTATTCCATACAAAATGTCCCGATCCATTTTGAGGCCTGAAACCGCGTCCAGGCCACGATCTTATGCCCACAATATTCACAATGAGCGCGATCAGGCGGGTTCCGCGAAGCGTGAAAGAGCAATTATAATAAAATAACCTGCCCTTGTAATAATTCAAAAGACCAGAAAGAGAGTATTTACTTTATACAGGCTTGTGTTTGTTGGCCTTAGGAATGATTGGTTTCAGTTGTTCTTTCGGTTTAGGTAAAGTTCGGGGCATAAATTTAACTTATGTTCTGGTTGGATAGTTTGGAAGTCAGTGACCTTTTTTTTTTTTTTTTTGTTCCGGGGTGGAAAATCCTCATCGAATGTCTGAGGGGTCTGTCAGACTCCTACTGACTAAAAACCACCCCGGTGTTCCATCTCACACTTACGCTGGGGGTCGCGGGAACAATGATACTTCCGCAACCCTCGGCTAGTGCCGGCCCGCCTGTGCGGGCGACGGTCTCGGGTTGGAGGGGGAGTGAGGTGTTTGACTCCCCCCGCGACGTCTCAGAGGGGCGCGCGTGGAACACTACGCGCCGCCACCTCGGGTCCTGATGTGTGGGGGGGCGACGGACGTCCCCGAGTCCGCCACCCCTGGACCCATTTAGGGGGGCTGGAAGAGGGCGTTGTCCGCCCTCCGCCGACGCCCGGCGCGTCTGCTGCGGATCGGGTTAGCAGATGAGATCTCCCTCTCCCTCTCCGCAGCCTCCTTCTGCGAGACGACTGTTTCGCAGAAGGATACCAACGCTTCCCAGGACTCCCCACTGCCGACCATACACTCAACTACGGCCGGCAGCGACAGGTCACTGCCTACTTCAGAGATGAGGGCACGGCGTGGCTCCTCCCAAGCGGCACACTCTGCCAGCGTATGCCGCGCCGTGTCCTCCCGGCAGTCGACGCAGTGGTGACACCGGGCGTCCGGCTCCCTGTTTATGCGACACAGGTACTTCCCGAAGCAACCATGCCCCGAGAGCACCTGCGTCACCCGAAACGACAGGGAGCCGTGCCTCCTCCCGAGCCAGCGCTCGAGCACTGGCCGGACCGCCTCGATGGTAACGAAACCGGCGGTAGGGCGTAAAAGCCTGTCCCGCCATTCCGCCACCAGAACCTCGCGGAGCTGAGACTGACGCAACTCCATATGTCGCTGCATCAGCCCTTCGCCCCGCGCCCGCGCTTCCTCGCGCCACCGGTACAGTGACGCGAGTACCTTTGCCTCCAGGTCCCAGGGCGGGGATCCGGCCAGTACGCAAGCCGCCTCGTAGGAGATCGTGCGATACCCCCTGATGACTCTGACGGCCATCGCTCTCTGCGGTTTCCGCAGAACAGCGATGCTGCCGGCCGTCAGGTCAGTCGCCCAGATCGGGGCCCCATACAGGGCCATCGATCGCACTATCCCCACGTAGAGCCGCCTACAGGCGGCGCTCGGGCCCCCCAGATTGGGAAGCAACGTTGACAGCGCCCCAGCCGCGCCCAACAACTTGGGCGCTAACCGCCGGAAGTGGGGGCCGAAATCCCACCGGCTGTCGAGCACCAATCCTAGGTACTTCATGGTAGACTCGACAGCGATTCGAGCCCCCCCAACCACGATGTGGGCATCGGGCGGCGGCGCCCGCCGGGGACCATGAAAGACCATGGCCTCCGACTTGTTGAGGGTCACCTCCAGGCCAAGGCGCCGTATGCGGCTCACCACCTGTGAGACCGCAGCCGTCGCCAGCAACGCTGCCTCCCTGTACGAACTCCCCCGGGCGGTGACCAGCGTATCGTCCGCGTAACACGTCAGGTCTACGCCTGGTTGGAGTTCGCCCCTTAGCACCCAGTCGTACCCAATGTTCCACAGGGGCGGGCCCAGGACCGAGCCCTGTGGAACACCGCACGACATGCGGTGCTGGTTTCCGACGCCATCACGTCCCACGTAGGTGACACACCTCTCCGCCAAATAAGCCCCGACGATGCGGCGGAGGTAGGGAGGTACTCGATGATACCGCAGTGCCTCCCGAACACAACTCAAGGGCAGGGTGTTGAAGGCGTTGGAAATGTACAAGGACACCGCCAACATCACCCCACCCCGGGACACCGCTTCCTCCGCCAGGACTCTCACCTGCGATATCGCGTGGATGGTGGAGCGTCCATGCCGAAAGCCGAACTGGCTTTCGTCCAGGTCCGGCCCCTCCCTATACAAGTGGCTGACGAGGCGGGCAGCGATAATCCGCTCGAACAGCTTACCCACCTCATCTAGCAGCACTATGGGCCGGTACGCGGACGGCGAGTCCGCAGGGCGCCCCGCCTTCCTGAGCAGGACCAGACGACCAGATTTCCACAAAGTGGGAAACTGGCCCCGCTCAAGGCACGCTGTGAAGAGTCCTCTCAGCCAGGGCTCTAGCTCCTTCAGAGCGAGGGCTAACACGTGGCCGTGGATCCCGTCGGGCCCCGGAGCCACGTTCTTGGCCTGGAGTCGAATCACGGCCGCCCTCATCTCTGCCTGTGTCACCTCTGGGACGCTGATGGCGTCCTCCTCTGTAGACTCTGCGGCCGTGGGCAAAGCCATCGGTGGCGGGATGTGCTCCGCTCTCGCCGGGAAGAGGGCTGCGACTACCTCCTCCAGCAGCTCGGGTTGGAGACTCCGTAAGCGGAGGCGCGGCGGCTCGAAGTTTCCCTCGAACCGCTCGATAAGGGCGCCCCCACGGATCCCCGTCTAGAGTCTCCAACATCTCCTCCCTGGCTCGCTTCTTCGCCTCACCGATGGCCAGCCGCAGAGTCTCCGTCGCCGCGCGGTACACCTCATACCGCGCGGTTTCTTCGTCAGGGACCCGCAGACGTCTCCTCCGGTATCGGTTGTACTGGCGTCTGGCCGCTACGTACGCGACACGCAACTGTGCGATCTCGGCGGACCACCAGTACACCTGGCGCCTTGCTGATTGTGTGTGGACCCGGGGCATGGATGCGTCGCTGATTTGCGTCATCGCCCCGCGGAACCACAGCGCCTCCTGTTCGACGTCGACGGGTCCGGTTGTTGCCGACTCCCGGATCCAGGCCTGAACAATGGTGGCCTCCTCGAGAAGTTCCCTGTCGATGCGCTTGCGCGCCCAGCGCGGACCGCCCGTTCGCGGGGCCGGTGAACCGCGGCCGCCTGCGGTCTGGGTGGAGACATCGAAACGGATATATCTGTGATCTGATAAAGACTTGGCATTGAGATCCCCTAGTAACAGCACAGGGCGAGGGTGGAGTCGGCCTACGTCGGCACCCAACTCGACAAGGAAACTCTCGAAGTCGGTGAGACTCTTGTTGGGCGAAAAATACGCACCAACTATGTCAACGCCGTCCGCGAGGGCGGCAACCCAGCCGTGACCTCGGGACGGGCTGACAAGAGCCCCGCCAATGATGGCCACCAAACCGTCGAGGTCTCCAACCCAGTTGTCTCTGGGTGGGACGAAATACGGCTCGGCGACCACAGCCACGTGAATCGACCACTCTGCCATGCTCTGGAGCAAGAGATCCTGAGCTCTGGCAGAGTGGTTGATATTGCCCTGGAGGAAATGGTAGAGCGCCATTATGCGCAATCCATTCCCTCCACGCCATTCCTAGGCCGGCAGTCGGCCGAAGGGCAGTCAGGTTGACGGGGGGGGTAAAGAGCCCCCGGCAACCTTGGCCCTCCTTCTCTTCTGCTGCTGTGTGCCCAGCGGGCCTCCCTGCAGCTGTACAGAGGCTGCAGTTTGGCCGCCTTGTGGCCGGGCTGACCGCAGCGATAGCACTGCTCGCTGCGGTCTGTTTCGGCGGTGCATCGTGCCCTGACATGCCCAATGTCCAGGCAACGATAGCATCGCAATGCCCTGGGTTGCAGCAGCTTCACCCTTGCTGAAACCCACCCCACCAACAGTCGCCCACCTTGAGCGACCTTGTTCGCCGCCGCCACCGGGCACCGCACCCAAATCATGCCGAGCCCGGTAGCGTCGGCGCGGATCTCGCCAGTCCGCACATCCTCAGACGGACATCCACCGGCTCGGGCGATGGCCGCCACGACCTTAGCTGGGGTTGTCGAGTCATCCAGACCGTCGATCCGCAGCTCAGCCGTCTTCATCGGCCTGGACACCCGGACGTCCTCAGGATTGAAGACCTCCCGCAGCTTGGCGGCCAAAATGTCCGCCTTTTCAGCGCTAGAGGCACCCGACACCTCAAGCAGCCGCGCCCCCGTAATCGCTTGCCTCATTTTGAAGCCGGACGGTGTTCCAAGGTCGGGGAACGCGACTTTTGAAAGTGACTTACTGGGGCTCTGACCTTAGGCAGTCCTCCGGCCTTATTTGATGCCGGTACGGGTGCCCCAGCGGTTGCCGGCGGCGCCGTCCTCTTCTTTCGACGGCGGCTCCTCTTGACCACCGTCGTCCAGGCCTCCGTGAGGGGGCCAGGTGGCGTCGGTAGGGTAGCAGCCGCCGACTGATAAGTGGGCGCGGTCATACCCTCAGCGGACTTGCCAGCCTCCTGCCCGGCTCTTCTGGTTTCAACCGCTGCGGCCGCCGGGCCCGGTTTTGCGGGCGCCTTCTTTTTCCGCTTATCCGCAGCGAGCGGTGGGCGGAGGTTTTCGGCCGGCAGTCTCGCCTCTATGGCCTCTAACCGGGCACCCACCATTTGACCACACTGCATCATGCAGATGCTTGCGATCTTTTCAACTTCTGCGTCCATAAGTGCAGAGGCTGACGATGGGACCGGGGATTGAACCGACGAAGGGGCCAGCGATGCGGCCGTGACGGAGGAACCGGCTGCTGCCTTCTGGGCAGCAAACTGCCGCTTGAGGTCCTCCAACTCAAAACGGAGACGGCTGTTCTTCTCCCACAACTTCGCCGTCTCCTGCGTGGTTGTTCGGCTACTGAGGACCTCAACCGCCTCCTGGATGCTGTCCACCGCGTCTTTCAAGGCACGCGTGAACGTGCCCTTTAGGTTGCCCGATTTGGTGGCAACCTTCAGGACGACATCCAGGCCGTCTCTCACTTGGCGACTGAGCGCCACCGCCGATGCATCCACCGTCCGAGCCTGGCGCCGCTCTCGTGCCTGTCGGGCCAACTCATTGACCTCGTCTTCCGCGACAGCCCGTTGCTGCGCCCGCTTTACGGCATTCGCCTCCGCCTTGTTTGCCCATAGCAGGGATGTAGTGGAGCCACCGCTCTGGTCCGCACTCATGTGCCCGGGGTCGCTTTGCACGGTCTCTGCCGGGGCAGGCGTGTCGGGCCGAGACAAGAAGCGACCCTGCACGTCACGCTCTGGCACCCGAGTGATGGTCCCCACCGCGCGACCCCGTCCTCTTCGTCCGGTTGAAACTTTTGGGGCCGACAGGTTCTCCTCACTTGAGGAGAGACCCAGCGACCCTGAGTCCTTACTGCGTGGACGCTTCCTCCAAAATTTGGAGGTGCCACGCGAGCCATGATCAGACAATTTGCCTCCAGGATCTGAGCCTCCTCGGCTCTTGTTGCCGCCGACGACGGCAAGAGGTACGTCCACATGGTGACTTGAGCCTCCTCGGCTCTTGTTGCCGTCGGTGACGGCAAGCGGTGCATCCACGTCGCGCAGTTGCTCCAGGTTAACCTGGAGCTCCATTTCTCGCTCGTGGCGCAGGTCGGCGGTGGTCTGCCGGCCCGCGAGACTATTGGTGCCCCCCTCAGATACGATGGGGCTGCCCTCTAGGAGATCCCTAGAGGGGCGGGACTCTCCCTTGCGTTGCGCAAGGGTACCCGCCTGAGGATTGTTTTCCTTTAGTCCTGGTTCCATGTTTTTCCTTTTTAAGGGTGTGGTCCCTCTCCCAGCGCTAGGGACCGGATACAAACCCTCCGGCCATTCATCCCCTCGGCACGCTAGACCTTGGGATTGGGATCCATTTCTACTACACGCCCACTCGACCTACCCTCTGTCAGCAGAGGGGGGAGTAGGCGTTAGATGGCCGCCGCAGCGACGGTTTACCCGTCCCGCCTCTAGCCCGGTTCCCTTCACAGACCATCATGGATGATGAACTGTGTTTGGAACCGTGACCTTTCCTCGTGTGTTGAAATTAGCCGCCCGCCCCAACTGTCAACTTTTCTGGTGAGCACTACTATGAGAAGCCTGATGAGAAGTTTTATTGAATTATGTGGCCCTGTTTAAATAACTTCGAAACTTAGTGTGAAGATGTTATTATCCTAATATAACATGATGCCCGTATTTTCCAAAAGATTCAGCAGAGGTATTCATAATTATGTATACCTATGTTAAGTTCAGCCGCATTTCGCCAGTCCCATGTTTTAGGGGACGAACTTATTGGCATGAACCGGGCACTAATGCAGACTCCGGGCTGCCACTAAGAACGAAACAAACGAAAGCAAGAACGATATACCTAAGAGAAAAGTATTATTACTTAAACGATTTGCAAGGCTTTACTTCATCATCACTTAAGTAAAAAAGTTACAGCGTAACAATGGTTTGCAAATAAAATGTTAAGAAGATGGAAACCTGTCTATATCAGCATCGTTTACGAAAAAAAATTAGATTAAAAACTCTTTTGAGTGAAAGTTGAAAGTTTGTAGCTTGTTGCGCGTGTCTGTCTGTTTAAACAACCGGTCAAGTGCGAGTCGGACTCGCGCACGAAGGGTTCCGTACCATTATCGCAAAAAAAACACGTTTTTTGTATGGGAGCCCACTAAAATATTTAATTTATTCTGTTTTTAGTATTTGTTGTTATAGCGGCAACAGAAATACATCATCTGGGTCAATTTCAACTGTATAGCTATCACGGTTCATGAGATACAGCCTGGTGACAGACAGACAGACAGACAGACGGACCCTTTGAGTACGGAACCCTAAAAAGAAGGCACGAATGGATCTTATAACTTTTCTTGTAGGTACGTTAAGCGAATACAGCATAATTTTGCAAAAAATATACTCGTGCAGGAATTCATAGATAAATCTATTGATAGAAGTCTAAGTAGACCAAGAAAAATGGACTAACTCATCTCAATGCTAGTTCTATGAGTGACTACTAAGCAAGGGTCTTGGGTTTGGCGGCCGTTTGGGTTTGGTCTTCTGCATGGGCCTTTAAGAAACAAAACTGGAGAAAAAAGAAACCCGCCCAAGTGCGAGTCGGACTCGCGCACGAAGGGTTCCGTACCATTAAAGCAAAAAATGCCAAAAAAATCACATTTGTTGTATGGGAGCCCCACTTAAATATTTATTTTATTCTGTTTTTAGTATTTGTTGTTATAGCGGCAACAGAAATATATCATCTGTGAAAATTTCAACTGTCTAGCTATCACGGTTCATGAGATGCAGCCTGGTGACAGACAGACAGACAGACAGATGAACCGCGGAGTCTTAGCAATAGGGTTCCGTTTTCACCCTTTGGGTACGGAACCCTAAAAAGGATGTACTTGTAACTACTTGCACTTAAACCAATGCATATGTACATCTTCAGTGAATACACGCGTTATATTTACTTCATGTTACAAAAGAATAAACAAAATAAATGGCCACATATATTCAAACGTAACACAGGTTCCTTTTAAAACTACTCACTCACCTAAACAACAGGTCAAAGACCTCATAAACTGGCAAAACACCGAAATCTCCTAAAAAAATAACTTTAATAACGAACGCAAAAGTAAAAAAGCGCCATCTTTATAACATGCCGCAACACAGCATACCCCATAAATAAAAACCCCGTCAAAGTTATCCCACCGCACATAATCTGTATCGCGGAATGTCAGCAGCATCAAAATGGCATAAACGCGGGATTAGGCACGTCCTCCATTTTGCTGGCTGTTCTTTTAAAAGTCTTCATTCTTTATTCAAAAATGTTTTTTACCACTTAATAGGACGATACTGTGCTTAATTGGCACGTCTTAGCCAATAATGTTGACCGGATTTTGCTAATAGAATGTAGTATTAATCTTTTTAGTGTAGTATTTATCACGGAGTAATCCTTTGAAAGGTTTATGCCACGTTTCCAGCTGCTGTTCTGTTTTTTTTGTTTTAATGTCGTCCAAATGACTTTATTTTGTAGGCAATATAAAAAACGTCTGTGTATTTATTTAAATACAACCATGAGAACAAAAATTGTTGATTATTCAGTTAATGACATAGCATAACCATGCTGTAATGTTCCCACTGGTGGGACTGAGGCCTCTGTCTGTGAGAGGAAGTGAGCCGTAATTCACTACGCGGTCCCAGTGCAAATTGACAAATTCAAGACAGACAAGAAAAAAACCCTACTATGTCTCTGCTAGCTTTCATAAAGGCTAGCTTATATTTCGTCTAATAAGCTTCAGTCAAGGTCTCATTATCTTGATTTGATGCTCAGCTCAGCGACAAACTAATCTATCATATATATCAAAGTCTTATCATTACCACTTATTCATCTAGGCGTTTCCACCCGTCTAGTAATATCTCTGCTCAAATAATAGACCTTACAGGTCAAATATCTTTCTATCCATTTTCGTTAGCATTTTCTTTATTTTTGAGACCTTTGTTAGTAAAATATATATTTCTTTAACAGTTTAGTTCTTTACCTACTACTATCACTTTTCCTCTCCTTTTATTTATTCACTGTTGGGTCAGCTCTTGACCTCGGTCTGGCTTGGTGGTTAGCGACGAATGAGATCTATGACGGAACGAGCGAGCCAAAAATGTACCTGTTCAGTGTTCACTCTTAATCTTGTTTTGAAGGCTGATGGGTTTTTGGACCAAACTATTAACAATATTAAGGAGCTTTCTCTACATTTAGTTATTAGAAATCTAATTTACCTTCCAAAGATTACCCTTTTGAATATGCAGCAGATTACCTGGTTACCTCTTCCGTGACTTTTACGACCATTATAAAACTTCTGATCACCATACGTTAAAAATGAACAATGAAAGAAAAAGCTCAATCCCTGCGGCACCTTTAGAAGTCCAACTAGGTACTTGACAAAATTAATTGAAACTATGTTTAATTAATGAATAACGGTTAAGCTATGGTATAGGCTCACGATTATTAATTCAAAGTATTTTGTAATTAGCAAAACAAATAAAGCAGGCGGACGGGAAACTAATCATTGTTTGAAGGTGGGTTCAAGTTAGGAGAGATTTGCCTGAATTGGGTGCAATTAATCAGGCGTTTTTAAAGGTAAGTTTTGGACCATGGTGGCCTTATTAAGTGATAGATATTTTATTTAATAAATACCAACATTCAGTTAAACGAGGAACATGGCCTGATTTTGCAGCAAAGGATAAATTCAGACTAATATTATAAACACGAAACTAACTCAGTCTATCTATCAGCCATTCTGTTTTCTACACGTTAGATAAATTGGCCACTGAGTTTGAAACTTCTAACCTGGATTTAGTGGGTCTGTAAGCTTTTCTTCAACCACATAAGCCTGTCCCGCTACCGCTTATACCTAAACCCCTTAAGTGATAAAATGCGACGATAAAATGAGACCAGTGTTCATTACGAGTTCGTTAATAAATAACATACTCTCCCAACAGTATGTTACCACAGTCTAATTCTTTGTAAATTATATCTGCCTAGTTAATACAAATACTATGTGGGATCCACATAATCCCCAGTCCCCATTCATGAGGAAATTCTTGAGATGTAAGACAGATTTTTTAAATTCCGCACGGACAATTTCAAATACTTAAAAAAAACACATAATCATATATTATTGACTGTCTAGTCTTTTCCCAACTACATAATAAGTAAGGGTCGGCTTACAGTCCAACCAGATGCAGCTGAGTACCAGTATTTTACATGAAGCCACTGTCTATCCCAGTGATTCCCCAACTAGGGTGCGCACCCTAATAGGGAGGTGCGACAACATATAAAGATGGTCCGTCCGTAGCACGAATGGATGCTACTCCGTCACCCACGCAATCTTGACATTGCTAATGATCTACGATATGCAAATTTCTTTTATTCAACCCAGAACTGGGCATCTTGTCATAAGCATACCTACATGTGGGGTAACTTGCACCAAAACAACATCTACCATTCTTTTCTTAAATTTTGCCTTTTTATTCATTAAGTTAAGAATATTTGTATATGATTATTTATTACCTAAATACAAACAAAAATACCAATGAAGGGTGGGGGTCGCGTGAGTATTTTAATAATTCGTCTTGAAGACCACCTTCGGATAGGCTTTTCATTATCCCTTAACGATAAATGTATTTTGTTGTATAGACCTCTACATAAGCAATACCATTTCACCTATCACCTTTTTCACACCGGTACGCCAATTATAATTATTAATGTATAGATTAGCACGTATCATTACAGCAATATAAATGTTATTAAAACCAGTCACGTACATTTCTAAGAAGATAGCTGTAATGCTTTATTCGATCTTATATTGGCCATTAACTCCCTTTTACGATAATATTCTATGAATTTTCATAATAAGCTGGATACGAGATGAGAGAAGCACAGGACCTGCTTGGGGGCGGTCCATGTCTAGAAGTGGACGTCTTTCAGTTAAAACGATGAAAATGATCCAATAGGTTATTATAACTGTAATTCTAATCTATTTTCTGGTTAGTAATGGACCTGGACACTATGGATTAGGGTTACAGTCTGCCCTTATTAAAATTAAAGGACCGTCGTTAGAACCAAGATTTGTATCTTCACCATTCATAATTTTTACAAGCTTTATAATATTCCTTGGTCTTGTATGTGTGTCCGGTAATTAGTAATACATTTTTCAAACACTTCTTGGCATTTTTATGTAACTTTGATTTTTCATTATGATGTGTAACTTTGGAAATATTGAAATAATATTGTACTATGGAACTGGTCTCATGATGAAAGGTGGCCAGCCATATCACCTGTTAAACCAGACAAGATAGCACCGACGAGTTTGGGGGGAGTTTGGGGCCTTTTATTTCAAAAAGCTTGTTTTAAAACTATTTTATTATATAATATAGTTCCTTTTAAAATCACGTGGCACACCTTTTTCATATCTTATTTACCAAAACACCAAACCAAGCATTTGCCGTGTATTCAGCTTTTCCTTTATAGAAAACTTACAGGAAAAAGCCAGAATTAACAATTCTATCAAGAAAATATATTGTTACGTTTTTATATCACAGTGTGTAGTTTTAGTAAGGATATATGATAAAATTAAAAAAATATAGAAAAGAGCAAATTAATCATTAACAAACCCAAGTACAGAATTCTGCTAACAGTTTAAATATGCGCGGAATTCGATATTCATAGGAAAATAGTAACTCTCAAACATCCATCAATAACCCACTCTTCTTTTCCCTTACCAAAACACAATACTACCTTTCACAATAACACAAACACCCCATCAGAATGACCCATTTAATATGCCACCAACAAAAGCCATAATTAATTAAACACATTTATTTACCATCACGTCCACCCGACACAACCAATCGGGCCGCTGACAAAGCCCGCGTAAATGTCAGCCAATAAGCATCGAATGTACTGTCATTAACGGGTAACTGATTGGTCGGACTTACGGCTTCATTTGCGCAGTTTTTTAAAGCATCAATCAGACGTTTTATGTTAAATCGGTTATTAGTACTGGGACTGTTTCGTTGGTCTAGTGGTAGCAATTGTTTGCTCAGTCTCAGGTTCTTCTTCTTCTTTTTTAACCCCACAGGCCTCTGACTTGGCTATTTCAGACTTACATTAACATTCATTCATTCGTGGTTTCCTCACAATGTTTTCCTTCACCGTTGCCTGTGGTGTCAAAGATAAACTTAGAAAGTACATAATTATGAATTTGAAAAGTCATTTTGTTACTTGTCCGGATTTGAACCCACGACCTCAACCACGACAGGTGAGCCACTGGGCCACCACGACCACGCCCTACGACGTGCGTAACATACTTGTAATCACAATTCTAAGGGTTTTGAAGAAATGATTAATGTTTGGATGGATGGATGTTTGTTTGTTACTCAATCACGCCAGATCGGCTTAACGGTTATGTATGAAATTTGGCACAAAGATAGATTAAAGACTGGAATAGCACATAGGCTTTTTACTATTTTTCATCCCGGTATGATGTTTCCTTGGGATAAGAAAACTCTTCACGTGGGTGAAGCCGCCGGCAGAAGCTAGTTGCTTCATATGTTAGAAAAATTAATTTGCTCGACAACGTGGGTAAATCACGCGATGACTATTATTAAATTTGTCTGCAGGGGTCACATAGTGATTTTCGCATCATTGACGTTATGGCTCTTCTGTGAAAATCATAACAGAAAATAAACAGTGTTTTTTCCAAACGAAAGACACTTTACTCATACAATCTTCAACAAAAAAATAAAAAGACAATCGAAAGGCAGACAGATCCGCACATTCGATATCGATCATTGAGGTCGCCTTTCGGCAAGACTGAAGTCTGAGGGACCATCTCTCAAGATGTTTATTTCGGTAGATGGCAAGATATAGATCTTGGCGAGGACTTGCGAGAGGGGTCCAGACGTTTATTTTTAGATTTTGAGAACATTAGTAAATCATGTTTGAATAACATTGGAATTGTAATCTGTTCAAGTCAGGCAGATCTTGGTGGTGTTGTATTATAGTTTTTGCCTACTCGCAAGGAAAAGGTGTAAGGTGGACGCCATGTCGTCACTTGCTGACTTTAAATATGCTAATTTTCTTATTTAAGAGATTTGTCATGATTTTAGACATACGATATTCGAACGATACAACGATAATTGAAGATTTATTATTGGAAAATTGTTGTATTTTAATCGAAAATGATAAAAAACCGACTAAATTCGAATTGTGCGCCTATCAGAAGTCAAAGTAACACTGCCTAACTTAATTTTTATTTTGTTACAGAACCATAATGGGTCTTCAAGAGTGAACAACTCATCAAGTGACCAGTGAATTAAAGTGCTGTAACAAGTGAATTAAAGTGCTGTCAGTAATAAATAAAAGTGCTGTCATAAGTGAATTAAAGTCCAGTCACTAGTGAATGAAATTGCTAGTGATGTGCCACCGAAAAGTGCGTCATATCGATAGAAACAGCTGGTGTTGTCCATGATGCCGTTGTCGAGGTCGCACGTGATCTCCGGCGTGCTGTTCACCATACTGCTGCAGTACTGCGTCGAGAGTCAGCAGGAGAATCTCATTGAGGAAGCATGTAAGTATACCGATTTTCTGTTTGACAAATAGGTATTTGCGCGCAGATTCTTTAATTTAAGGTGCAACTAGGTAATTTATCAACAAAATATTTCCAAAATTACTTGAAATATGATAATTCCATTTCTATAAACACGCGTCGTGTCGCATCGGTGTCGTATTGTTGTCGCACAGTTTCATCTCAGCTGCATGCGTTTCTTTTACGTAACCTTTCGTTCATTCCTTTTAGGCCAGGTTAGCCTAACCTTTGTGCTTACGAATTAAATTAAAAATAGAAATCTTTGATACAAGCAAAAGCCAACATACTATTATACAAGCTTATTGTAACATTTTACCACTACAATAAATAATAGCAAACGATACATCTTACTTCCAGGCCCAAAACTTTGATAGATAGCCCCTAAAGTTGAGACAAACTATTTGCTTAAGACTACCCGACATTATTTTTGAGGCCCACCCCCCTATCTCTTACAAAGGGTTAGTTTAGGGGAGGAGCTGGGGAAACAGATACATGAAATGTGTCAGATTTAGTTTTGATAGATGGTGATTGGTGTAAATCTAAATATACTAGAATTAAAATATATCTTTAAGCTTTTTTCGACCACGTGAGGTTCGGCTTCTAGTAAAAAAAACCTAAACTCGTAAAAATATTTCAATTATACTATTGACAGATGCTTGAATTGAATAATAATATAATATGCAGCGACTCCCTATCTGACCTCCAAAACTTCAAGTAATTACTGAAACCGGGACTCACAGACATTCGGGCCTCTAACAATGTCTTACTCCACAACAATAACCGTTTTACCATCCCAGACTAATATTACTTATCTTCTGAGAAATAATTTTTATGTTCTAGTACCTACACACAAATATGAATAACTTTGAGAACAACCACAATATAAGACGAATAACCCTTTTGAGGAGCAAAAAAGATGCGTAACTTCTAAGTACTTACGCATTCAAATAAGATAGAGTTTGATTCCCAAAAGTGTTCTTAACGTTAGATTAGCAGTAATATAGAAAAAACATATGAGAAAGATAAGTTCTAGGGTACCGTCTGGTATATCTAGTAAAATCAAGCTAGGCCATTTCTGGTGCTCCGGACAAAGTAATATTCTTTCAGCAATAACTATTATCATAACTCCAAAATGTTTTGTACCGACCACATGACATTTTGCGCAGACCCTTTCCTGTTGTATTATGTCACTCGCTTTAATTTTGACACACATCCATTGCAAGTTATCGTAAAAACAAGATTAAAAGATGCATTGTAATAAATTGTAGGTATAGGACAGCACTACTAACATAAGCGACATAACTAAGCGATTTTCTTAAGGGGTTTGTAATGCAAATTAACACGTACATCAAAATATGTAGCTCCACTTAGTGTTTAACGAATTCTTGAATTCTAGAAATCATCGAACAAACAAATTTTGTCATAAAAAATTCAATACCTTAATGACATTATGCAGAACCACACGTATTATGTGTCACACTACGCACATTTCTTTTATATAAAAACATACCCACCTATAAGAAAAGAAAACGATTTTGAATCCTTTGATACATAAAGAAACATCCCGTTTGAGTCACGTCACGTAAGTTATAAGATATTTCGGCTTTTCCAATACTTTTCTAGCATAAAATATATGCTTCGTTTTGTTTGCGGTAGTTTGTAGTATAGAATGTCTTTATCTTTACTCTTTTAATCGTAAGGGAATTTGGCGAATGTGTGTTCGATTACATTTTGTTACCTGGGTTATTAATTTAACATACATAATGTCTGTTTTGTTTCTTAAGGGGTAGACAGAGTAGATGTATAAAAGGTGGTCATGGTATAAGTACCCTGCAATAGCGAGTTAGTGCACAAATTCAGACTTAAGGCTGCTTGATATGCGGTTACCTAATATGAACCCTAGCGGAACCAGTATCACCGTCATTATTTCAGCCCAAAAGATTTCCATAGCAGGACTTAGACGGCATTGCTGTGGGTGATATGAAACATTCCAACATTTATCGTTTAAATTAATTAAATATTACATGAAATCTTGAGAACGGCCTCATTTTTAGAGTTCCGTACACAAAGTGTAAAAACGGGACCCTATTATTAAGACTCTGCAGTCCGTCCTTGTCAGTCTGTTTGACTGTCTGTCACCAGGCTTTATCTCATGAGCCGTGATAGCTAGATAGTTAAAATTTTCACAGATGATTTATTTATATTGCTGCTATAACAACAAATACTAAAAACAGAATAAAATAAATATTTAAGTTATTTTTTTGCGATAATGGTACGGAACCCATCGTCCACGAGTCTGACTCGCACTTGGCTGGTTTTTTTTACATGATCTGAACTCTGAAGATATAAGCCGCAAATAAAATCGTCTTCAAACCCCTTTGATCCTAAAATATCTGCTTTATGAAAATCTTACTACAAAAGGAATTCAAATAAATATTATTATACTTTATGTACGTCCTCATTATTGTAGCTAAAATATTTATTTTTAATAAGAATTTTAATAACGCCAGTCAGCATGCATATAATATTTTGACATGCTTTTGGGTAGTTGGTAATTTAAACCCAGCAATAAAAAGGTTGGGCGAATGAAGTTTCTTTAGTAAGATCCTTTAAACAAAATGTTTTTTTTAGGGTGCCGATTAAAATAAAAGCACTGACTAAAATAAATGCGTCAGTCATTTTCTTAAGAAAAATCTTGCAGTTTTGCTATACAACGAATAAACGTTTGCAATGGCATATCCATAGCTACGTGAGCGCTCGCTTTTGCTAAATGCTACAATTTTTCGACGTAATAAACTCCTTTATATTTATCTGTGCGTCCGTATGTCACCGTTATAAGTTCCGAAACTAATTAAAATTCGACATTCTTGATTAGCAAGCTGACGGCGTTCATGTTTATATTAACTACCCTCTGCTTTCCCGGTAGACGTTTGATGTGTCCTAGTTTTGGTATTTCATATTATTTTGTGACTAATAATTTGGTAAAGTATTTTTTTTATCTTTTCATACGACAACACATATTCATTCAAACTGATGTTTTATTGTTTTGAGACCCTTTCAATATATTATATCTGATTAATCCACTTTAACAAAACATCTCGTCAAATTAATTACTTAGCAACTATTTATTAAGGCAAAATAATACTTATATTCATCATCTTCATCACCACTTCAGCCGAAAGACTTTCACTGCTTGACATAGGCCTCCCCCGGGCATCGCCACATTGACCGATCCCGTGCGTCTCGCATGCAGCGCCTTCCCGCAACCTTAACCAGGTCATCGGTCCACCTAGTGGAGGCCTTCTAACGTATCGTCTTCCGGTTCGCGGTTGCCATAAAGACTACTTACTTATATAACTCAGAAATATTCTTAATTACTCACCAATGGCAATAATGTTCTAAGATGAAACATACAATTTAAAAATCTTATTTTTTTTGCGTTATTTGTGTAAAACTGGAAGTTTGTTTTTGTCAAAATTAAAGTATCCCTATACAGGTAGATTCTGTTGTTTTGTGAAAGTTCACCTCATTGACTAGGTTAATAGATTTTTAAAGACCTAGAATATAACCCTTAAACCCTAACCATAACCATTAACTCTTATCTTTATAAATGTTTTGTCCTGTAATTTTAAGTGGTGTACAATAAAGTATATAATAAATAATAAATAATAATAATCTGATGTCATAAAGGCATATGTCATGTTAGCCTGTCAGTCTCACCTAGGAATATCGTAGCATCCAGTAACTGGGTTGTGGACGTTAGATTATCAATCGCTAAAAAATATTGGTTATCAGCTGCACTCCAAGCAGACTATGAGTATACTAACGTAGATATGTTGCTAACATGCGCGGTTGTTGTCACGGGACCGATCATTTTGAGGTCATGTCTTCTAAATCATAAAATCGGGGTTTTAATAAAATATTCCTTTTGCAACCCGCCTTTTACTCATCCTCTAAACACAACCGAACCGTCTAACCATACAAAAAGAGATCATAACGTCTAATTCCGAGCTAAAAACCTCAAAGGCCGGTATAATATTCAGTAACCACTAAAATAAACACTAATACAAACCATAATTTGGATTCAAATATGATTCCTTTAGCCCGGGTCGGGTGGGTATAATACTCGATCTGAATTCTGTCAAGCCAACATATTGGATGTTGGTCTCATTTGGGGTCTTATTTCGTTAATCGTGCATCTGTTGGTGTCATTCGAGTTGTGATTGTAGCGTGTTTGTTAATTTTTACACGCTTTTATGGTATGAACGTGATTTTCACCCACTTCAAAATGTCGGATTAATTTGAAACACTTATCAGTTAAATAGTTTGTTCCATTATCGATCGATTTAGCGATTGAACTAAAAAGTTAAAAATAAATAATAGTTTAATAAACTAAAAAACGCTCTTTAATAGAAAACCAAACTTTAAAGTAGAACATAATTTTCAATAAATTTCTTTTTTTTAGTTTGGTTTTCTATTAAAGCGTGTTGTTTAGATTTTATATATTACTTTTATTGTAAAAAAGGCGAAAATCATAAAAAAACACTGTCACAACAAGTGAATGAAGGACCCTGAGATCGCGATAAACAACTATTCAGTGCATTTTTGTTTTTTTATTCCGGTTACATTCTGTAAAAAAGTGTCGATATCAATTTTGTGACAGACTATCAATGAAAATGGTTTTTAGCTGCATCCGGTACAATTGAAAGCCAACACCGATAAGCGGACATGGAAAGGACTAGGCAGATAGATGGATAAATGCTACCAGCGCTTTCTATTATCTTCAATAGATTGTAAAATACCGAACTTAATTGATTTTTGGTTATATACCGCTTCCTAGCAATCACGTAAAATTTTCCTCATTCTAACATCGGTAAATGATCCAACGACGTGTCAAACTTAATGAATATACTAATCTTTACACCGACGTCTTCTGACATTCGTTTTTGAAAAACGCCGACGATTACAATGTAATCAATTATAAACTTTATGTCACCAATCCGCCTCTGTTATTTTGTGTGCATAAAGTATTAAAATAAATGAATGGGGAAAGGCATGAGTTTTTGTGTATGTATGTATGTATGTTCAGTCATCACTCGTGCACCATCTATCTGCCTACTCCTTCAGGGAATACTAAAAGCGTGATGTCGTATAGTTTGTCGTAGGTATACTTAAAACAACAACTGTTTGATATTCCCGTTTCGTCGGCCATATAGGAAGGAGGGTAGGATTTTAATCAGTGCACCCAATTACGATGTATCCGGAAAACCTAAATGCGTCTTCCTTTCATCTCGATTCTCTTAAGATATTTTTTTTTATCCAATTTGTATATATGTATCTCCGTTCCATGATTTGTCTAAATAATTGTTGATGTGTTTATTACAGAAGAAATTCCTATTATTTAAATTCAATTTTAAAAACGGAAGTTGTCGTCCGGCTTCAAGAATAAGGGCGAGAGCTGAAAATAGTTTGTTTGGAATTTACTGGTGGAATATTCTTAATAAAAAAAATATTTTGCTAGGTATGGGGTATTTGTGTTACTCAGTTACTGGGTTGTGGAAGCCAGACAGGCAGTCGCACCATTTTAAGTAATGATTTCCAGCTGCATCCAGTTAGATTGCCTTTAAAATACTAGGAGGGATCAAAAAGTAGTGAGAACGACATACCCCTTCGTAAAAAAAAATTGTAGCAGGCATAGCTCAGATACATATTTGTAATATTAATAAAGAATTTTTGGGGGCCGAGTCACCCACGTCCGTATGAGAGTACTCTTAGATTCCCTCCACCCACTGAGCGAAGACGTACCGCCAAGCGGCCTGGCCGTGTTCCGGTTACGATGCTCAGTGTAGCCATCTAGAGGAGTTGGGTCGAGATAGCTGTTCCACTGCAAGCAGACCAGCCTGGCGCGCACTGTTATGGGCGTATCGGGAGACTAGTCGCGGAGGGTAGCGGGATCCGAGGCACGGTGCACCGCTGGCCGACCGCAGGTAGTTGGGGGCCCAAGTAGTGTGCCAGCCACACATGAAAGGCTGCCCCGCCAACTGTCGAAAAATCCCGGAATGCACTATCGTGCTGGTTGGCGACCAGATGGGAGGACCCGATAGACATTCCGGGGGGGCTCGGGCGTCCCCGCAGTCTCCGGGCTAGTGCCCCAATGATGGCGTCCTTTCAGTGCGTGTCTGTAGGTTAGCAGCGTGGAACCTCATCTCACTTCCTTCTTCTCACCTTAATTCACTCCATAAAAATGAGAAAGAGAAAAAAGTTTCACGTTGAACAGCGGTGCACCCCCTCCCCCACAAAGTGCACCTCACCAACTTTAGAGGTCTGCACTCAAATCTCTCTGCAGTCCACTACCACCTGGAGACTGAAAAACCAGCGCTGTTTTTCCTTACGGAGACGCAGATAGCGAGTCCGTCAGACGCGTCGTACCAATCTTACCCAGGGTTTACCCTGGAGCACAATTATAAACTACGCGCGGGAGTGTATATGTACGCCCGTGACGACACTTGCTATCGGCGTCTCCGTAACCTTAAGGACCCACGATTTTCGACGCTGTGGGCTCTAGTGGACACAGGTCTGAATAAAATTATCTACGCCTGTGTCTACTGCTCGCACAGCGGAGATCAGGAGACAACCAGGCTCACACAGTACCTCAGTGAGGTGGCTGATGTGGCACAGCAGCGGTACCCTTCCGCCCAATTAGTGTTACTGGGGGACTTTAATGCCCACCACCAGGAGTGGCTCTTCCCATACCAGTGCACTGACCATGCTGGACGGGAGATGCGTAAGCTTGCGCTTGCGCTTAACCTTACCCAGCTGGTCCTGGGGGCAACGAGGGTGCCGGATGTTGATTCGCACACGGCCAATTGCTTGGACCTTCTGCTGACAACAGAGCCAGACCGATACTCTGTGTCGATAACTTCACCTTTGGGTAGTTCCGACCATTGTCTGGTGAAGTCTGTGTCCGTCTACTCCCCGCCCTATCCCAGCGATCTTTCTTCGCATGTTATCCTTGGCAGCCTACTTGCTTTTCTTCGGATGATCCTTCGGCGTGCGCGGACGTCGTGATGGATGTGTTGCGTCAGGGAATGGAGTACTACATTCCGTTTTCTGACGTAACAATGACCAATGTTGACCGGCCATGGTTTGGCGCCGAATGTCATCGCGCCGACGCGCTTAAACATGAGGCGTACCTGGCATGGGTTGACGCTCGTTCGCGCAAAGCGAGTGACGTGCGTCAAAGGAAGAAAGCCTACAACAGGGCTGCCAAGTCCTGCAAGAAGGTGTTGAGAAGGGCTCGGTTTGACCAAATTGGCCGAATAGAGGCCAAACTTGCTTCTTACCCAGCAGGTAGTAAAGCGTTTTGGTCCCTGGCTAAGTCAGTCGAGTCCAAATTCAGCCGTCCCTCACTACCACCACTGCTGAAACCCAACGGGTCGCTTGCCCACTCCGCTGAGCAGAAGGCAAATTTATTTGCCTCTCTTTTTGCGGAATCTTCACGTCACAACCCTGGTGACGCGCGGCCCCCTTCTTATACTGATGGATGCGAGACGAGTATTTCGGACATTCGTATCCATCAAAAGGAAGTCCGTAAGGTACTGCGCAACCTCGACGTCAACAAGGCTAGTGGCCTGGACGGAATACCAGCAATCGTTTTTAGAACCTGTGCGCCTGAACTGTCTCCGATCTTGACACGCCTATTCCGCCTTTCGTATGAGACTGGAAAAGTGCCGAATGCTTGGAAGCTAGCTAACGTACAGCCCGTGCCCAAGAAGGGTAGTCGAGCTGACCCGGCCAACTACAGACCCATCTCTGTAACGTCCATACTCTGTAAGAGTACTTAACACGAAGCTCCTGGCATACCTAGAAACTAACGATATCCTTAGTGACCGCCAATAGGGCTTCCGCCGAAATCGGTCTACTGGGGATCTTCTAGCGTATGCCATTCACAACTGGAGTGAGGCCATCGAGAGGCACGGGGAAGCGCTTGCCATCTCCCTCGACATCTCGAAGGCTTTTGATAGGATCTGGCACGAAAGCCTTATTGGTAAGCTTCCTTCATTCGGTTTGCCCGGTGGTCTGTGTGATTGGATTGCCGACTTCCTGAGAGATCGGTCCATTCGAGTGGTTATCGATGGCTGCTCGTCGGACCAATTGGATATCAATGCCGGGGTCCCTCAGGGGTCGGTACTCTCAGCAACTTTATTCTTGCTGCATATTAACGATCTGCTTAAACCCGGCACCTTTGGGTATGCAGACGACAGCACTGTTGATACTTGTCCAACGCTCGTGCTACCGGGCCTCAGATCCAGTCACTCCGGGAGGCCATGGTGGAGCGCTTGAACCTGTCCTTGCAGGCAGTCTCCGAATGGGGCGATGCCAATCTGGTCAGGTTTAATGCTGCTAAAACCCAGGCGTGCCTTTTTTCCGCTAAAAAGAGCCAATTTTACCCAGATCCAACTTTACGAGATGCGACCGTGCCAATAACTGACCATCTTGGGCTTCTTGGCGTTACGTTGACATCTACTCTCAATTTTGGCCCTTACATTGAGGCAAAGGCTCAGCTGGCTGCCAAAAAGCTGGGGATCCTTGCAAAGGTGAGAAGGTACTTCATGCCAGAACAGCTCCTCAACTTGTTTCAAGCGCAAGTTTGATCATGCATGTTGTAGTACTGTTTTCATCTCTGGGACGGATCAGCCAAATACCAGCTTGACGCACTAGAGTCGATCGAAAAGCGAGCCAAGAGGCTCATCGGCGATGAGGCGCTGGTCAAGTCAAAACTCCAGAGTCTTGGACATCGTCGCCGAGTTGCCAGCCTGTCGGTTTTTATCGGTTACATTTCGGGGAGTGTGCGATGGAATTGCACGATATAATTCCACCTAGCCCGTTTCATCATCGGACTACCAGACGTACGGCGATGCGCCATCGATACATGGTAGACATCCCACCCATACGCACAAAACGTTTTGGGAACACTTTTATTATGCGTACAGCTAAGGAGTGGAATTCCCTGCCGGAGTCTGTGTTTCCCGATAGCTACAATCTAGGGGTCTTTAAGTCAAGAGTGAATAGGTTATTTCTAGGCAAGCGTGTTTCACCGTCGACCACATCATCGCTTACCATCAGGTGAGATTATGGTCAAGCGCGAGCCTATAGGTTATAAAATCAAAAAAAAAAAAAACTTGTTTTTTTTTTTGTTTTTTTCTGAATGTAGTCATTTGTTTGCTTCGTGTCGGAACGTGTTCTCAAAAATGGAGAAAAACGAAGTGCGAGCCGTTATTAAATACCTCTGTTTAAAAAAGTAAACGACGCAAGAGATTCATTGCGATTTGGAGGCAACATTAGGAGAGTCTGCTCCGCCGTATTCCACTGTCAGTGGAATGACGGAAGGTGGGCTTCTCAATTTCGAGTAGGGAGAACGAGCACGGAAGACAAACATCGTTGCGGCTGTCCATCGACGTCAGTCACCCAAGAAAATGTTGCGAAAGTCGAGAAATATGTATTGAGCGATCGAAGAGTTACCATCCGATACTAAATTCAAGAAACGGGCATTTCATATGAAAGTATTCAATCCAAATTGAAACAATCTTTGAATATGAGAAAAGTCTCCGCCGAGAATGTTAACCGACAGTCAGAAACAAACTCGACTTGACATTTTGAAGATATTGTTGGACAAGTTTCAAGAAGATTCTGAAAACTTTTTCTCTAGTTTCGTAACAATAGACGAAACATGGGTCCATCGTTTTGATCCCGAGACAAAACAGCAATCTTCAAAATGGAAACGGCCATAATCACCGACCCCGAAGAAGTTTCGTGTTGTGGCATCGGCTGGCAAGGTTTTGGCCTCAATATTTTGGGACTCAGAAGGGATATTGTTGATTGATTACCTGGAGCGTGGACCCACTATTACAGGCTAATATTATGCAGCTTTAATTCCCAAGTTGAGGAATGCCATCAAAGAGAAAAGGAGAGGGAAACTTCGAAGGGGCGTGCTGTTTCATCACGACAACGCAACCGCGCACAGGTCGGCAGTTGCGATGGCTGCCATTCAGCAAGCTGGTTTCGAATTGGTTGACCACCTTCTTATTCACCAGATCTGGCGGCTAGCGATTTTTATCTGTTCCCCAAATTGAAAAAAAAACTTAAGAGGAAACAGGTACGAAGAAGATAACGAGGTGATGGATGCCGTGGAGAGCTTTTTGCAGGACCAAGACAAAACTTTTTTTGTGAATAGTTGGAAAAAGCTGGGCGAACTTATTTATTTTGCAATTCTTTGGACATATCGATAGAGTCAAAAGCCTTTTCTGACAAGTAGTCTGGGTCTGTTTTAATTTGAAATTTCAATAACACCCTAAAAACTCGGCCAAGTGCGAATCGGACTTGCGCAGGAAGGGTTGCGTACAAAAAATCACGTTTGTTGTATGGGAGCCCCACTTAAATATTTATTTTATTCTGTTTTTATAGCGTATTTGTTGTTATAGCGGCAACTGAAATACATCATCTATGAAAATTTCAACTGTCTAGCTATCACGGATCAAGAGATATAGCCTGGTGACAGACAGACAGACAGACGGACTGCGGAGTCTTAGTAATAGGGTCCCGTTTTTACCCTTTGGGTACGGAACCCTAAAAAGTAAAGTATATTTAAAAGCATTTTCTTTTCTCGTAAATTACCTGTATGGTTTTAATCAAAAATGTTTTTTGCTTTAAAAGCATTTGATTAGTTACTATTTGTTTTACTATTTTAGGGTTTTTGTATAGTATTCTGCCACTAACTTGTATAAATGTTTCATGTTTAATACTAAACCCTAGTTACAACCTACGTTTATTTAACAGTGTAACAATAATCCCATATCGTGATACCCTTTTCATTGAATGAGACTGTCGCCGTAAATGCTTACGATATAATATATTGTTACAAAACAAACTGCCATGTAATCTGGCCCATATATGGGCCGAACCGATCAGATAGATCGAGAATGGTTAAGTTTTTTAATATTTCGGTATGTACGTGTGTATGATCGCAAAGAGTTGTAAAGTGTATGTTTTCTGAGGATTATAATTTATTTCGTATGACCTTTTGACTCAAAAAGTGTAAAATAACCTTTATATAATTTTGTAACGAAAAGCTTTAAATACAGGTTTCTAATTCTATCTTAAATCAGAGCTGAAACTTTCCATACTGCATGCCAAAACTTCACAAATAAAAGTACTTAATATCCAAGTCTTTATCAATAAGTTAATTAGGGTTTAATTTATTTTATCTCAACTTCAGAAACGAATATTGCTAAATCTAAATCTGTCATCCCTGTCATTACACACTTGTCAAAACCAGATGACAAATAACATGAAGTAGTGTTGTATGAATTAACGGGATCACGTCACCAGTGTTGGGCACTGATTGGATTTTCTATCGATACATTTCGTAATCGATGACATACGGGCATCGCAACCTAGTAACGACTGTCGGTTATGTGTCCTGGCTTAAAATATTAGCATGAGGGAACATTAATACTTTTAAAATGAAGTATATTAATTCCTTTATTTTTACTTACGTTTGAAAATATACTTAGATAAAGCCACCTTACTGTAAGGCACAAAAAAATAAAAATAAACAAATATTAAGAAATGCTGCTAATTTTACTAAAACATTCTGAAATGCTCAAAGTAGCGCAAACTCTATTACCTCTATCTTATTCATTCACTATCATTGGCCAAACCTTAGTCACGAGCAAACAAGACCAAACTACGCCAAGATCCTATCCGCAATTCCCTTTTATCGTAAGTAACGCGATTCGGGTTACACAAAACACTGGCAAAACTCAGCAACAACATCGCAACCTAAGTCATCTAACCCGCAGCCAATTAATCCTATCGAAAATCGATAAATTGATAGTGCACGTCACTATAACCCGTCACCCGTTGTCCGCACACGTATATCGGATTACAAATGCGCACTGACGAACAACACTGGATACTTTATCGTGCATTCCTCTCTCTCAATTAACTCCCAGTATAGGTTTGAAAGAGATGGGGGAAAAGTAAGGATATCTCGAAAAGTGCCAAGTGTGAGATTCGGGGAATGCTTACGAGAGTAAAAATTTGTCTTGAATTGGGGTCAATGACTCAGTAAAAAAGAATATTTTTGGTTGCAGTTCAGATGTGTTTAATTTGCTTTGTGATGAGGAGATAGAAAGTGATTTGGGTTAACTGATTGTGGAGTAATTGTGAAGCTATATTGAACATGATTAAAAATTCTCGGTTCAATGACTTGTTTGCCCATACAGACACGCGTATTATAGTCCAAACAAATTGTTGGTTGTTATAATTATGTACTATGAATTCAGGCTATATGGATACAGATTATAACTGAATCTTAAACCTTTAAAGAGCATTTCCGCGCGGATTCGCTGCCGTCGTCTGTCTCACAGAAACCGTGAATTTGCCGGGATAAAAAGTAACACAATATACGTAAAACATTGTGTGATAATGTAGCAACTTCAGGGCAAAATTTTGAAATCGAATTAGCACTTCCAGACATTACCTACTTCTTACAAATAATGTAAACAAAAACTTTTATCTCTGTATAATACCTGTTTGTTTAAACAGCTTATGAGTACTTATGTAAGACTATTTTATGTAGAAGACGTTTGTATAAAGTATCATATTGACAGAAAGACCAAAAACCTTACAAAATAAAACTCCAACTCCCCTCACTTGACATGATTGCCCCCATAATCAAATAAAAGTGTCTTCAAAGCAATTCAAACAAAAAAGGCTTCATCCTCAAACTGCCGACACGGTACGAGTAGTAATTAATTGGCAAGAATTAGACTGATAGGTCTTCAACTCGATGGGAGATCAATCCCAAGTGAGTTGGGGGTTTGAGAGTATTATTGGAAGATGCTGGATGTTGTTTAGTTGAGATAGTTTCGTTAAAAAAAGTCTGTATATCGATGTATTGGTTTGTTGTGATGTTTGAAACTGAATGTGTTGGATTGTTGAAGACATACTCAATTCGACATATTGAGAATGTCAACAATCTATTTCTCACGGCTTCGCTCTTGTGGCCCGAAGGAATTGTGCATTGTTGTCGGGATAAAAGTTTGCCTACGCACGGTTCCTGAGTTACATTCCGTGATTACTGGGGAAGAGTGAATTGTGGTATAGAAAATTACTAACGGGATTATGTTTACCTAAAGAATAAACGTTGTCGTTCTGAGTATCAATATATAATAATTGTGCTGTGATATGATATTATGATTTTAACAACAATGCACATTTATGACCCGTTGTAGTAGTTTGGAGAAGTAGTTTAAAGAGGTTAAAGAGGTCAAATAGCTAGTTTTAGCGATCGCTCCATGAAAAATAGGTACTGGTGTTCAGCTGCATTCTCTTAGACCCTATTTTGACAGTTCGACACCAATGTTTTTGAAAATGGTTTGGCAGATGATGAGTAGGGGGTTTGAGAGGAATTCGTTCGCCTGTCACGTCGCCTATGTAATAGACCTTAAGCAATATGTGTAAACCAGGGGATTCAGAGGATAATTTTATCAGACAAATAGACTGTGTCCTACTCCTATGTTAACACAATCTGGCATATCTACTTAGCTTGGATGCGTTGCGTCCCTGGGGACTTCGAATATAACTTCTGTACAATAGACGGGTATTGCAGGATCCAAATTAAATAATAATGATAATTATTTCCCAAATAAAAAGACTTTTTCAAAACTTAGCCAATGCTGCGTGAACTGAATATAACGGAAACTTTCTTCAGCATAAAACAGATACTGAAAATTTGATGCTCAACGAAGGTTCCGTATTTTTTTTTGATTCCATAAAATGCGTTCGAATTCCTGTGTTCATTTCAATAAGTAAGGCGAGTCATCTTATTTGGAAATAATAGTAGTAAAGTATTTTTTATATTTTTCAGATGTTTTGTATTGTATTAGTATGTAAGCAATATTGGCTTAAAGCAACCCAAAAAATAAACTATTTTTCGAATTGAGGAAATGACTAGGGAGGGGAAACAGTATCCATAATGCAGGCTTTTTACATTTTCTTTATGGCACAAAACCTACCTATTGCTACTACTATACTATGTCTTTTTTTTTCAAGATCCTTTGAGAAGGGGCAATTAAATATGGGGAGCAATTTCAAATATGTACTACCATTATTATGCAGACAGTATTTAAGCGTTTTTTTTCAGGTAAATTTATCCAGAAACTCAGATAATAACAATAAACCAAGAACAAATTTCGGAAGGAATGATTGAGTGAATTCAGCGAATCGCCGTCGTACCCTAAAAATGTACCTACAGACCTACTCCCAAAGTGGTTGACCGATATCTAAACCAAAAAAACTGTACAGAAGGTCAGCTCGATACTATGAGCGAAAATAGGCGAACGCACAAGTCATAGACACGTACATACGGCGATCTCAAACAAATGCCGGTAGCGAGTGCGTTTGCACTCGCTGTACGTGAAGCTGGCTTTATATGGTTAAGATTTTCAATTTAATTTAGTTTGTGCCAACAATAAAAAAGGGCCAGCAGCGAAATCTCCATACCGAAGTGTACTTAAGCTAAGCATAATTCATAATACGGCCGCCTTCGTAAAAGTAAACAAACCATATTTCATACAATGCCCATTTGTATATAACAATCATTTCGCATGAGTTGCCTTTTCTGTTTATCTTCTACGTATAAAAATGTTAGTCTATTCGTTTTATTCGCTTATAAAATAAGAATATTCCTTGACTTAATATTGCTGCGCATACAAATGGGTTAAAGTAGTGAAAACTACTTTAGCCACATTGAACGATTGCGGCAAACATAATCCATAACCTGACTAAAAGCCTGACTTACGAAAAACCCTTTAGTTAGAAATTATTGTCCTTGGTGAAATAATGTGTTTTGTAGTCTTAATGTATAAAAGTCGTGAAATTGAAGTTTTTATCTGATTTCTGTTGAATTTTGCTACTTTCGTGTTGAATAAGGTTTAGTAGGTAAATTTATTTATTTATTTATTTATTTATTTATTTATTTATTTATTTATTTATTTATTTATTTATTTATTTAATTATTTATTTATTTATTTATTTATTTATTTATTTATTTATTTATTTATTTATTTATTTATTTATTTATTTATTAAAACTTCATGCAACATAAAAGTACATAGGCGGACTTAATGCCTGAGGCATTCTCTACCAGTCAACCAAGGGCGGTGAAGAGATAGCATGGCAGGTGCATAAAAAAAATGAAATAAAAATATTATGAACGCAAATTTAGTACAAAAATATATAGTGGTAAATCTTAATTAGCAGGTAACTATTGTTAAAACTAGAAATGTTTTTTTTATCCGTTTGCCTAGGTTGTCTTTAGTTTTGACGTTACGTTTTATATAGCACTTGTCAATCCCATGGTTATTTTTTTTGAATATCGTTTTCGCTGATTGAAATAGTGTAGCTATAATTATTTAGTTGCTATACAAAATAACAGAATGAAATATCCTAACATACGTGGGACACTCAGAAAGTTTTGCGAAACTAAAAAAAATTGTTCTATACGTACATATATTTTTATTAAATCTTTTCAAAGTACTTTCCACCAGGCTCTATACAAAGATTCATGCGCCTAAACCAGTTTTCAAAACACTTTTTCCAGTCCGCCGCAGACACCTCGTTTACAGCCTGCTCGAACGCAGCCAGCGCATCTTCCGGCGACGAAAATTGTATCCCTTTGAGCTGATTTTTTATTTTTGGGAATAAAAAGAAGTCACACGGTGCTAGATCAGGGCTGTAAGGAGGGTGACCCAGGAGTTTGACTGGCGTGCTGTCCAGGAAGTCCCTCGTTTTGAGTGCGGTGTGCGCAGGTGCATTGTCGTGGTGGAGCAGTAGCCCGCGGAGCCCTGTGTTTGGTCGCTTGTTGCTTATAACAGAGAAAACTTCTGGCAAACATTTGGTAGTATACCATTCGGCATTAATGCTTCTTTGATCCCGTAAGGGAATTGATACCAAGTGGCCAGTCAAATTAAAAAAGCTAGCGATCAAAATCTTACCCCCGCTTCTAGATCGCTTCACTTTGGTAGGCGTTGGCTCATTTTGAAACACCCAAACAGTCGACTGGCGCTTGGTTTCTGGGTCGTATTGATAAATCCAGGACTCATCACCTGTAACGATGTCGTAAACACGCCGAGACGAGCCTGCTTCAAATTTGTTAAGCATATCACGGCACCATTCCACCCGGGCCTGCTTCTGAGCATCGGTGAGGTTGTGCGGCACCCAGCGTGATACTATCCTCCTCACGCGAAGATGGCTGTGTAGAATCTCGTGAACGCTTCCCGATCCAATCTTCAATATGTGTTGAATCTCCTGATATGTAATTCGCCTATTGTCTTGGATTAAATTTTTCACTGCTAGCACGTTTTCTTCGGTAACAGCCGTCAAAGGGCGACCGCTTCTTTCGTCATCCCCCAAAGTTGGTCGACCGCGCTTGAATTCGTTATACCAACGATACACGGTTGCCTTGGAAGGGCCTTCATCCATGAATGCCATTTGAAGTCTATCGTACGATTCATCCGGTTTCAGGCGACACTTGAAATCGTATAAAATCATAGCTCTAAAATGTTCCCGGCGCAGATCCATATTTCAGTGAGACACAATACTTTGAATTAACTCGCAAAAAATGTGGAGGGAAATTTTGAAATTGGAACTTACTTATTTTTACTTATAAATAATCATATTTTCGAAAAACATTATAACTGGCCAGTCTCCCATATATAAAAACTTTTTTTCGCAATACTTTCTGAGGGGCCTGGTACATGCGTGAAGCATTGGAAAATATATGAAGGAAAATGCTCAAATCCTTTTTTTGTGTTCGCGACAAAAACAGTAAAATTCCTTCCGTTCCCAGCTTATTCTGTCACATGTTATTTTTTATTCCTAAACGGCATTTCCTTTCTAAGTGGCTCCTATTGAAGTACTCTTCGGAATAAAGTGGCTCTCTCCACTCCACAACCGTCATTACAGCAACCATATACAATTTATTTCAGGTTTTCTTGCGATTTTGACACAAGATTTTGATGTGAAAAAATTACAAAACACACAAACACACAAAAGAAGTGACATATAATTTACAGACGTAATTAAATTAAATTATAACTTTAGATATTTTGGCAGATGTTTTGATGTAAAGTGAGAGCCTCTGTAATAGATTTAAATAGAAAAGGTACGGACGTCTGAACGTTTGCTTACAACCTTTCACCATAAAAAAAAACACGGCATTTTTTATGTATCATGTACACGACTGCTTCCGAAGATAGCCGACTGCGTGTTGGTCTGGTATGACCACATTGCTGTTCAAGCAAAACGAATAATTATAACTACCAAAAACAACAAGTTTTGAACACAATTACTATCCTTCAAGTAAATACTCTATCAATAAGCGAAGACCCCAGCGTTCACTATTTGAAGAGAAGTCACCTTAAAATATATAATGACAGTTCCTTCCTTGCAACCATTTCATGGCGAGTGGCTCTAAATCGTAAAAAATATTCTCGACCCCTAATAAATCTCTGTCTGTGACTTGCAAGGGTAGTTGAGGGAGTATTCTTATTTTGAGGGTTTTGAGTGGTTCTGTTATGATAAAACAGTAAATTTCTGTGGTGTCTATCAGGATTTTTTTGTCGTCCTCCAGCCAACTAGTAGCTTTGATTAAGTTTGTGCACATTCTTAGGGAACAAGTTTTACCAACTTTAAATTGATTAACTCATAATATTTAAATATATGAGTATTTGAAGAATCCCAATTAAAGACTTCGGCTCAAAGCTGATGGGCCGATTTAATGTTTGATAAATGATACATGATATGTTACTATTACATTGTGCTTCATTTGTGTAATTGCTGCAAGGTGTTCCATTGCGAGGATAAATTAATAAATAAATAATAAATAAACGTGAATGTTTGTGAAGATGGATGGCTGGAAGATTGTTACTCTTTCATGCAAAAACAATTGAACGGATTTTGATGAAACTTTACAAAAATATAACTTATACATCAGAACAACACATAGGTTATAATTTATAAAGATATTGGGAGAGTTACTAATAGCACACGGGCTGAACCGCAAGCGGCAGCTGGTGGAATACTATAAAGTCCATACCTGACCAAAGTTGCGCCATATTCAACGTGCTTCTAAAAAGGAATGGTGACTCATAAAGTCTCTTATAAAGGCACACAACATAATACCTCATAATAAATAAATCCATGCAGATATTATAACCCAAATCCCGTGAATTATCTACCGAATCGCATTCGTGAACCACACAAAGGCCATAACCGCGGCCCAAATAACCCTTGCTCTATAAACCAACACCTACACGAATGACGGCAGGTATAGAAATCTTATTGTTCTATATCCCTACGTTTTTTTTTGTAAGATAACCTTACATTAGGTAAGGTCCACACTATGGACCGCCCGCAGTGGCTATGCCTTTGTGGTTAAGGTCACACTATATGTTAAGACAGTAGATCCAATCCACACTGCTGTAGTTTGAAGGAATTGTACAGTCGACTGCGTTTAATTAGTGTATAATTTATAGTCCATGTGGTATTCTGACGTATATGCTATATTACTGTAAAGATTCACTAAAGTATGTTCTGTAGGTTTTGTATTATAGAGTAAAAAATATCCTCATAAACTTTCACATTTATAATATAAGTATGATAGCGGTGCTGCGAATGAAGGGAGTACCGTTTTTAATAAGTGATCCTTCTGTTTATACCTATATTATGTTAAAACAAACTACATTAGGGTAAAGGCTTAATTTTTTTCTGTTTTTGTGAACATTAATATAATTAGAATATAGAGTTTAGTTCTGGTTTAATATGGTTTCGCACGCGTTTTGTTTTCGTCCCTTTTGCTAAAGATCTTTGACCATTTAATAAAACTATAAGGTTGGATGTACGTCCATTTGACGTTGGACACGTGTATTTGAAGCCTTACTTTGGTTATAGGTAAGTATAGTTCATGAAGGTCATCGTCGCAACAAAACCTACTAAAGGTTTTGTTTATTCTTGATGAGCTCACGCTTGATATGGTTGGTTCTACGTTTTGCGGGCAAGCCTATCCTGTACCTTTACCACCTCTTTTAAATCATATTGTGTGTATCCTAGTTATCAATTTTGCTCTTTAACTATGTTTTTTTTAAATAAACCATAAAAAAAGGTTCAGTTACTTAAGAAGACTGAACAGGGTAAGTACTTATTTAAGCCTTTCCTGATTCTAGTATTAGGTAAATTCTCAAATATTTTCTAAAATATCTTCAGACAGTCTAACAAAGTTTGGTCAGTTT
Source organism: Orthosia gothica (assembly GCA_949775005.1). NCBI lineage: Eukaryota > Metazoa > Arthropoda > Insecta > Lepidoptera > Noctuidae > Orthosia > Orthosia gothica. Next base: position 29,526,737 of record OX459036.1, read on the forward strand.
GGTCCCATGGGCCCATGTCCTGTCTTTCACAAATTTAATTTGGTAAAAGATTGATCATATATCTGGAAACGATTGATTCAAATCGAGTTAAAAGATTCGATTCTTTTTGATTGATGATGCCAATTTATTGTTGTTGTTTGTGTGAGTAAAATTATGGGAGATAGCATTTTAATTTGTGTTGGTTTCTTGTTTAACATGTCGAATGGTGTTTATTGGGTAGCATTGTGAAAATTGCTTGCTTATGTCCTTTTTCAATTAATTCAATGTTTTAGAGGTACCAAAATAATATAAAACTTTCGATTTTGGTGAGAAGAGAAGATTTAGAAGACAACACAATTTTAAATGGGGCCCGGTTCATTCGTTTTAAGGCTTTGTAAAATTATCAAGTGCAACCGACTGAGAAATGATCGTTGCTTTATTTTTTTGCCGTGTTAAATGTGGGTTGTTGTTTTTTTCTATTGATTTGTTTGTGTGTAATCTTGGTAGCTTATAAAAGTGCTGGTTAAAAAAAAATGTTTTTGTATTAATGGCCATGACCTGGATCAGGACAGGATGCATTTTATACCAGTAGTAGGAATGAGATCATGGATTTCAAAATAATAAATGAGGTGGCGAAGCCGGGAGCTTATATTAAACTTAAACATTATTCATCCGTCTATACTATCTTGATATAGACGGATCAATTATGTTTATAAAGAGATTAATATTAATTTACTTTGCAGGTCGACCCGTGCGGCTGTTGTTACTTGCTCAACACACTCCACTCTTGTAGGAAGGCAGCTTCACTCTAGAATATTGATTCCAGACGAAATAAATTTAAGGCGGTACCCCGAGCAAAACGCCGCGCTAGCCGTTTTTCGTGCTGTTTTTGGAGCTATCTACTCGTTATTGAAAAAGAAATATCAACTAATAAAAATACATTAAATTTCTACATATTATTAATTCTAAATGGTAGTCGTACTTTTTTTTTAAAGAGGTATATGTTTCACTAATCTCCTTCCAACAAAACCATAAAAATGAGAAATAATTATTGATAGCATTCATCTCCTCGTAAAGTGTTCATTAATTATTTTTTGTACTAACACTAATAGATAGACAATTTAATAACGGACATTTTTTTAGTAGTTTTTTTTTCAAAAGACTAAAATTCGATTTTATAAAGATTTTATTCTAAAATCTGGGCGTATTTACTACTGTAATTCATGCGCCACCAGTGCCGCTAGGAATGCTCATATCTCATGCTGATTTTTTGGTCAGGGTACCGTCTTAATAGGGAATAATATACCTTGATTACTTCCAAACTCTCTAACTGAATTTATAAAGCACCTTCAGATTTAGCCGGAACTGTAAAGGTTGATAAACAGCGCTTGATTTTCATACCAATAAGTTTGCGTTTAAGTCAGATCGCGTAGATTATTGTTTATGAAAAATTACAAGATTTGTAGATAATTTGAATAATAATATTAATTTAATAATAATGATTCATATATTTTTTTAATAATAGCTTTCTTCACGACGACGCTAATGTTTTGATTTTCAATTTTATAGTAAAATTATGTTCTTTAAAACCAATATTAGTGTGGATAAACCTGGTTGATAAATGCGTTACACAGCCTTTCATTTTGTCAATTCAACGTTAATTGCGTTATTATTAATTGTCAAACAGAAGAATTTGTCAAACATAAAGCGATGGATTGGAAACCTCTAACAAAATCCTTCGGATTGTGTTAAAGAAAGTGGGCTACAAATATAGGGTGTTTGATTTACAAATGTGATACCTAGTCAAAAAGGAGCATATTATGTACATATATTTATCAATACTCGTTCCTTCTCTTTTGAGAAGAAGAATATTTTTGTCTAAATTAAGAAAAACAGGCGTACATTATTATCATGACCTACTTTTCTACCTTAACTTCTTATAAATCCGTCTTTTAATTAAACAAAATGATGTCAAACAATTTTTACTCGGAACTTAATATACACGGATAGGACATGTGCATACTGAAATAAAATAAGATTATTGCGCGTGTTTCTTGAATAGAAGGTCTATTCAAGAAACACGTGCAATACGGTTTATTATTTTTGAGTTAAGTGTCTTTATTAAATTGTGAATGTCAATTAAAAGGAATACCGTGTAGCACTTAGTTTATTTTTGTTCTGCGATTTTTATGCTTTGATCCAATTACTGAGGAGGTTGCACGTACTACGATTTGGTACCACTAAAAAGTTGTTGATATTTAGAACAGTTTTCTATTAAAAAAATATTTTATTGTTTTAGGTTTCCTTTTGCCAGTAAAGTACCCACAGAAAAAAATATAATCTTCTATTTATCTGCTACCTCCAACCGATTATACATTATGCTTAACTAGTTGTTTTCGCATTTTATCTCGTGGAAACCTCTGAGGTCTTTCTTTATTTCCCAGCAGGATAAATAAATGAATACCTTTAATTCCTTTGACACAATTCTTCTTATCCAACCTAAATTAGTCCAGGCATCACAGCACAATATATCCGGCGCCGGGCAGTAGGAAGTTCTACGAAAATTAACCGTCCCGCGTTTCTTTTGTTTTTGCTGACAAAAGGGGTTGTGAGTTAAATAAATTTGGTTATGTTCATGCCCTTTATTTTTTGTGGAGTAAACAGAAATGTAAAAAGCGGTAGTGGTAAAAGCACACTGGCGCAGAATAAATGGTGAAGACATCCAATGATCATCGAGTCTATATATCGGTATATCGTATATCGGTAATTTCAGAGTAACCTATTTTAAGAACAATCCAACATGTTGACAGATCCTTTCGGGAACGCCGAACCTGTTGGCTAATGGCCATATATATAAGGAGTAGCTCCTAAGTACCGCGAGACCCGTTCCTACATCCATTCTGAGATGCCGACTTGATGGAGTTATCGTCGACGTGTTTATTAATTTTATCTCTCAAAATGGACGTAAGAACCTTATAGACTGTTAGCTCGTGGATGAAAATGAGTGGACTGTATTTTTAGGCGAAATGGTTTATTGCCGTTAATTACAAATTACTGTCCCGGTCAAACAGGATTGTGGTTTTTAGAGAGAGGTGTCGACTGTCGCGGTGGAGTCCGTGGTAGCGAGTGTCCGCCGAGCCGCGCCGCGTCGCCGCCGCGCTGTGCACCCACACACCGATGCCGTGTGGGTCACGCAGATGTGTATTCAGCGTAGACGGCGCGCTCCGGCCGCCCGAAGTGTTGGGTAGAATTCCCAACATAGACCGTCGGTAAACATGTAATAGGTCTATAATTTTAGGGTTCCGCGGTGCTACCAGACTTGTGGAGCATTTGGGTAATTCCTGTTGTTAAGAACTGGGGTAGCGAACCAGACTCTAAGGCTGCCTGGAACTGAGATGCCAAACGAGCGTGCGACCTTTGTAGCAATTTTATCCAGAAGTTGTGCAGTCCGTCCGGCCCTGAAGATTTCCAGTTTGGCAACGGGCGGACTGCACGGGCTACATCTTGGGCGCTGATCATGACAGCTCCTATTTCTTGTATGGGATCGCAAGCTCGCTCAACCTCCCGAGTCCATTCACCTTCGGTGTGACTGACAGGCACCGACCAGATACTGCGCCAGAAGTTGAACATGGCGTCATCATCCGGCAGGCGCGTATCAGTCACACCTTGGTTGGGTCGCTCCCAAGCTCGGTAAACCCACCTTTCATTTCTTTGGAATGTGCGATTCTGGGTGTATCGCTCCACTCGCCGCCTATACCTACGAATACGGTTTGCCCATGCATACACTTTCTGTTTCAGGAAGTCGATGCGCTCCGTGACATGGGATATGTAGTCTCGGGGGCTGACATCAGTCCCCGAAAACGCCCGTCTCACAAAGCGCATCACTCTTGGGCGAGTATTGCCCTCCCTGAAACAAATTAGTTTGCCAATGAGTGCTCTGGCGCCACCAATACGACGTTCGATCCTGCACTGCCAAGCTGGTACGGCTGGCGTCGGTCGTGTAGCATTGTCATCTGCAAATTTCACGTGGGCTACACGACATGCCGCTACAGCCGCACAGTACATGATAGAATGTGTATCAGTGAGGTCTTTGCAGTCATCAAAGTAGTTTGACAACTGCGAATCCAGAACAGCCACCAGCACCCTATTTTTGTTATGCATGGGCAAACGAGGTAATCGTGGCCTAAGTTCGGGTGGCATGTAGCGATATTCCCGAATAGCACACTCCAAAGCACTCCTTAATTCCTCACTGCACTGGGTACTTACGTGTGTAATCCTGTCACTACCCTCCTCGTCAGCGTGGCTGGGAGTGTGGTTGGACTGTGGTGGCACCACAGCCTGCGACAATGGTGCAGTGACACGGTTACCCATTTCAGTTCGGAGGCAATCAAGTACAGTATCATCCAACATACGATTACGCTGGATGACCCGCACCTGATCCGATAGTCGTTGGGCCGAAACGTTGACGGCTGGTTCAAGCACCTGAAACAAAGAGAGCATCCGGACACGGTACGCGGTCAGGTGGTTTCCTCAAAGTATGCGCGCATGACATTTTCATTGATGGATTGTGTCCATCTCATGCGCTGCACACTTCCGCCGGGTGCTGGGACCCTATCAGAGACCGGTAGGCCTCGAGGTCCTAAGCGGTCCGGCAGCCGGCGTCCTCCCGGTCGACGCGCAGGTGGTGGTGTCGTCGGCGGCGAGAAGTACTCGTCGCTCGAGCTCGACGCAACTGCCGTGGCCGGTGTCACAGCACTCACGGTGGAGCTGGGTTCCGGCGGCGGCGAGGCGGAGCTGGGCGACGAGGCCGGAGGTGGTGGGCGTGCTTTCCGTGTGACTGCAGCTCTCGTCAACATGACGTCTTCTTCATTTTTCTCATTTCTTTATGTTAATGTTGTAATTTGGTATAGCATTGGTTATATTATTGTTCCATGTTTTTTTTTCTTGGTTTAATTTTGTCTGTGTCGATTTAGATGGTTAAAATTAAATATATTGTAAAAAAAAATCGGATAGAAAAAAAATTGGCGTCTGTCAAGTTGAGGCACTATTTATTATTTTTATTATTATAATAATTCTGGGTCTGTCTATGCTACTTGGAATGATGATCATCAAGTTTTACGCCACTGAGTTGGCTTGTTTCCTAGGCTACCAATCTGACCAAATGTCAGACTTGATGCTAAAGATCTCTGTGCTAAGTCAAATTGTAGATAGGCCAGGGGCACAATACCGCAGAAAAAAAGCTAGATAAAATAAGTGATCTAAGAATAGAAAAGTTAATAATATCCCAAATTCCATCAGTGAGACAGCCCTCCACTTCCGAGAAGATTAAACATCGATAAAAGTAATAATCTAATAACCAATTTTATGAGAATTTATTACCTTAATTTAATAGTTTGACTCGAATTAGTAAGGGTTGGCTCAATATTGATTTATATGGTGGAAGGGTCGTTAAAGGTCGGGGGCTGAAGATAGCTTTATTATAATATTCCCTTTGGGATCAAAATTTTAACAGATTTGTGAATTTGGGATTAGAATAGAATACATTTATGAATTTCTTTGTGTCTGTTGAATTGGTAATGGGAAGTTCCTGGTACAAATAACTATGATACAATTTAGTAATGATTTTGTTATGTTGTACTTGAGGTGAAGTGAATGCAATACACCTAGAACTGTGAAAGACCTTTGCTCAGCATTAGGACATTGACGATAATTATTATCAAATAGCAATTACTACTGCCGATTAGTGTGGTTGATAATATAAGTGCAGGCTACTTGCCAAATTACTGGCAGAAAACATCAGTTGAGGTCAAATGGATGGCCTGAGTGTCCAAGGTCGGGTCGGTAAAGTATAATATTTATGATTGAAGAGGAAATGAGTGAGAAAGGGTATGTAGTTTTTTGAGATTTTATGCTGGTTTATTTTGTGTTTACGGTTTGCATTATACAGTACCAGTTAGATCTGTGTTATACAGTCAGGTACCCATCTTTGTGTTCACTTCCTAAATTTTTTAACCGTTTTTCACAGAGGGTTAGTCTATGGAATCTGTTTCTTCTTTAAAATATTGTACATTGTTACTTATTATATGTATTTTTTAACTACGTGTGATCTTCAAAATATTAAATTAGTTTTTCTTTTGATTTCTGGTAAGTTTTGACTTTCTGGATTTTAACTGTAGATCTTCAGCTGCCATACCTATTTACCCAAGGTGGAATGCTATTCACAGATAAGTGAAGAAACTCATAAGCAACTTAATATTTTTCGATTGATCAATTGTCTCGATCTTGACTGACAAAGCCTAACGATTTGGAACGTACCTATGAAATTATTAGGGATATGGACAGAGGTCAAGCCCAAGATAACATAAAAAAAATATTCAAGAGCGCAATGCCTTCTGCCTTCTATTATGAATTTATTGCAGTAAAAAACGCGAAAGTTCTAACCAAAGAATCAAGTCATAACCTAATTTAAATGCCCAAACGGGCATCACAATAAAATCGTAATTTGTAAAGTAATTTAAGAAGTATTGTTATAAATCTAACATGATTTGAGATTTAAATTTCAAATCATCATCAATCAAATTATAATTCTAGGAAAAGACAGCAACGGGCCGCAGGATCGTTTTTCTCTCTCAAACTTTTCTGATTGCATTCAAGTGAATTATACGGACAGTGAACGCATCACACATAAGTTCTTTATTGGCATTTTTTTAACTATGGTTTTTTTTTATATAGCAGTGAACGGATATAGCTAGTGTATTTTTGAATAATTTTTGTTTTGTTCCTGTAAAAATGGTTGCTGTATTCCACCGAAAAATGGAAATATTAGGGGTTGTTTAAAAGAATAATTTTTAATAATGTGTAGAATGTTGTTTCTTATTGTGGTCCTGTGTTTTTAGCATCAGTTTGCAGATTTAAAACCTGCCTATAACCAATACCAAACCATTTTAAACGTTATTTAAAATCGCCAACACACAATGAACAAGCGTGGTGATTAATACTAATTCTTTAGATATATGAGAATAGCTATCCCTTGCAGTGGAAGCACATCAATCAATCTGCCTAGCCTTTTTCCAACTATATTGGTGTCGGCTTCCAGTCTTACCGGATTCAGCTGAGTACTAGTGTTTTACATGGAGCAACTGCCGATCTGACCTCCACAACCCAGTTACTGGGTAACACGGTACCCTTTGGCAAGACTAGTGTCAGATATCAAGCTTCTGACTACCCTTAACGTCTGTCAAAGATCTTCAAATGACTGCCGGGACCAACGGCTTAACGTTCTTTCCGAGGCACGGAGGAAACTTGGTATGTTGAAATGGTCCCCTATCCATGGACCGACCTCGTCAAGCGTTGCTTAACCTAGATGATGACCAGTGCGGCTGTTAATATTTAGCCACGAGCTCCTTGCATTGGAAGCACGTACTGTCTAATTTTAAATTAGAGCTTCTTATAGTTACATCATTTTTTTTCAACTAATGCAATGAAGAGACATTTAAAGACGTTATAAGACGGTCTACGACAAAGTGATATTCTATGAGTTATAGATCGTCAAAAAGTTAAAAATGTCGCCTTGGCGAAATGTCACGTGGTCAATACCAAACATTTTGAACTTTTGTCAATGATAATCGTTGTCAAAAGTTCAAAATGTTTAATCGCTAATATAGAAGACTACTTTGTCTAAAGCTCAGGTCTTATCAAACAAATTCTGCACACGAATGTTTGTAATGAACATATTTAAATATTTGAACATGAAATTGTTTCCTTGAGATGAGACATGATTGCACATAATTAAATATTCCGGAAACCGCAGGATGCCAGGAAGTACCAACTACAGGATATTAAATGTTGGTTTAATATTCTAAGAGTCAGAGAAGTGTTTTAATTACTGAATAGTATGTTTACAAGCAGCATTACCGAATTTCTGTACGTGTACCAGTAAAACTCATGCAAAACTTTTAAAATACTTTTTTTTTAAACCTTTTGAAATCACTCTGTTATATTATAATTTAGTATGTTACCCCTAATGACATCAATTTATAGGTATATTTAAAAAGGTTGTGATCATTACTTCCCTGCTGAGAACATTTCTCATAAGATTCGTTGGCATAACAATAGGGTCTCGTTGTTTTTCTTATTATCCATCTAAGAATTTAACAGTATTTATAATGAGAGAATGTTACGAAAATTACAATATTTCCTAGGCGCTATGATTGGCATTTTTGTTTTTTCAAGTGTTTAGTATAAATTAACTCTTTACTTTTTGTTTCGTACAACAAGTGATAATTTAAGTCATTTTTAAAAGAAAATAAGCCTTTTTTACAGCTAAACATGTTTACTTCGATTACTTTCCTTATAATATAATTAAAAGAAAACTTGTTTTATGATTACCCCGTGGGTGGCCTAAGTAGTTGGGCCTGTCCTGTTATTAGTAGTATATTTGTTTACTGGGTAATCTTAGATTCTCGAGTATCTGATGTGGAATGTGTGGAACCATATTTGCATACACTTATCTATAATGTTTGCTAGTTAGCATAGTGATGAGAGAAATTACTTCATCAATTTTAATAGATTAACAAGTTTGTGCTCTTTTCATTTTTTTACTCACCGTATGAAGAGTAATACGATGTCCAATTTTATTTTAATTAGTTATTTCCTGTATACGGGCAAACATATTTTAACAATTGCCTTTTTGCGACGCATTGCCTTTTTTCAACGTTCGAATTAAGGTCCACCAGACAAGTGCATTGCATTATCGGATTGTAGCATTGGTGCATTGTGCCTCTGAGGAGCCTTCAGTTCAGCCGTTACTATGTTTAAATGTGAGTTGAGTGCCTTGAGTCACAGTTTAAATGACTCTACAAAAAATATCCTAAAATCTCGGTTCCAATGAATAAATTTTCTCACGATGAAAATGTAAAAGGTTATATTAGCAATACTTTTCGAGATTCGTCTTATAAAAGTACTATCTGGCTTGTCTGTCTAGGCCCAATCAAAAACCAATCCATTTAGTTTTTCATTATAACCGTCACAAAACTTCTTGTAATTACAAGGTCTTCAATTAATTTTTAATTTGACCATGGTTTTCTTAATTATTATCTTATATTTAGCAGAAAATGGTATTGATCTTTACATTAATTGGAGGGTCGAGCGGTATATTATAATTTTATGAAGCACTGAAAGTAAATAAAGTACGTAAAACGATTTTTGTTGGTAGTAAAATTACACTTTTGAGGAATAATGTGTTATTATGGGATAAAAATATGTAAGTAGATAATAAGGGGTAGGTATTGAAAATTAAATTGATGTTCGATCGGTCACTAGGCTTCGATCTTACCAATAAACTAACTTAATTGAGTTATCGTTAATATCACCAACCTTTCCAATTTAATCGAAGCTAAAAAAAAACAAACTGGTTAATCGTAAAATACCATGTGTTAAGACTAATCTGCCTATTTAGAAACACTACCCTGTTGTGTAAAGCTTTCAGATTATTACTTCTAGCCATAGTTAGGATCTAAATGGACGAACCCTGACTAACGATCTGTAGCACAAGTTAACACTTGTTTACGGCCCATTTGACATAATTATAGAGTTAACCCTCTATGGCACTCTGCCAAACTGAAACAATTCTTTGGATGATTTAATGATTTTCCTGTTTTTAGCTGGTCATACATGTAATGGTACAAATATAAATTAAACAAAAGTACTTGGGTTTTTTTGTCAGTTCCAAAATACAGGGTTACATTAAAAATGTATCGGAATCTTGGTACTGAGTGTTTATGTTTATTACTGAGTTATACTTAAACCCTCTTACTAATAAACACGGAATAAAGTTATACCAGGTATAACAAAGGAAAAACCATACATTTTCATAGTATTATACCTGGTATAACTATATTATGCGTTTATTAGTAAGAGGGTTAGTACTTAATTATCTTAACTAATCAAGTTAATTTAATTGTGTTATAATAGTAAAGTTTCACTGCTTTATTTCAATTGACCTGTCCATTTGGCCATTTGTAGCTGATGCCATTGCCAAAAATTTGCCTAGCCATAAATTATTGCGAGCTCCACTGAACTGCAAAGAAATAAACACACAAAAAGTACTGCAAACATTAAAATAAACAGTATTGGTTACAAAATATATCATTCATATTTTCATACTAACATCCCTATTAGCGTGTGAAGAAAATGTTGCACGTGGTATAATACTTATAATATACCTTCAACTGTCCATTTCCAGACACAATAGAAATTACCTACCTTCAACTGTCCATTTCCAAACACAATATACATTTAGATGTTAAGTTTTGCTGCGCCACTAAACTATAGGGTCGTTCATCGTTTTAAAAAGTTGCATTGTAGTCATAATATAATGGTGTTAAAAGTGTAAGACTTGTGTAAAGATTCTGGTTTTATTATGACAGATGCTGATTACAGAAAATAAAATCCCTTCCTTACCTTCTTTATGACACTGTGGTGTTGTAAGGGTTAGTAGATTACTCACGACAATTTACGTACCTGCTTATATATTATAAATATATTTGAATGCTTTCAAAATCATTAAAGAATACAGAGTTTGTTCTACCATGTCATCTCAGATTTAATTACATACTTAGAGAAAGCGAACTTTGAAACCAGTATTTCCATCTACTTGTAGTAAAGTAACCCAGTCTGATACCTTTCCACACTTAAACCGCTGAACTGATTTAAATGAAATTTGGTATGGAAACAGTTTGAGACCTGTAAGGTCATAGAACTCATACAAGAACAACTTTCCACCAACCGTCAAGGTTTTACCCCATTTCAACCCGCTACCTCTCATCGTTTATCCAAATTTAAACATTATTGAATTTGCCTACATTTACGAAGGCTTTTAACATTTATGTAGAGAATAACGCAGCGCAATTTAGTTACACCAATTTCTGAGTTAATTTTGTAAAGTAAGTGTAAGCTTTTAAAGGGTGGCAAGACCTAGGTATAGATAAATAGCGTAATGAAAATATGGATAAACATTCATTGAAATAAAATTATTGATAAGGTATAATTTTTTACTAAGGTGCGTTAGGTCTTGGGTTCGATTCTCAGGTCGTCCAAAGTGCTATTGATTTTTCCTTTAAAGATTTCTGGTGAACCCGGCAATCTTCTTGCCTTGAGTCTAGATTTGTTCTAGATAAATAGTAATTAACTTTTATAGAATGTATTTAAATATAGTTCAAAGATATGGTTTTGGAATTAATAATCGGTAATGTAAGGTCATCATTTTTATCTTTTCCTTATCCCAATTTATGTAGGGCCTGCAAAACATGTCTTCTTCTTTCATAATTCTCTATTAGTCGCCATCTCAATAGTCACCCCCTTTTTTAGCCATATTATCATTTTCAACGCAGCCCAGCCATCGTCGTTTTGAACTGCCCCTACACTTATAGCCATTGACATTCTTTCACATAAAATGCTTGCTTACTTTGTATCTATACTTTTTCAGATATACCCTTGGGCTCAACTTTAATTGTAAATAGATAAATAACTTCTGCGTTTAGTTTTTAAAGTAGGGTGAGCTACCCAATTTTTGGTCCAGGTTCTTTATTATTATTGTATTTGGTAACACATTTTTTCCTATTTTACTGTTTAGTAATTTTGCTTGCATTTTTTTGTATTGTTGTGTTTTTTGCCATTGTAAGCTTTTTTATACGTAATTGTAAATACTGCGTTTTAAAATATAAAGCCGTTTAACAAAATAATAGTTTGCGTAATGAAAACAGTTAAGTAACTAGGTACTACTTACTGACTTAATTACCTACCTATCATTCAGCTGGTCTATTCCGTAAAAATGCTCCGTGAAAACTTCACGTAAGTTTGTCACTGTTATTCAGCCAACACTACTAAAGGTAGAATGTTGACAGGAAAAGTACGCTTCATGCCACAATTAACATGGGCATTCATTTAATTGTGGTTGTATAGTTGTTGCAAACGATACTATTGAGCGATGATTTCATATGCAATTTTTTATTAACATTCCGGAGTCTAGATTTGTGCCCGGTTGATGGCAAGATGTTTGCTCTCATTACACTGGCAAAAAATGGATGTTCTAGAAGTACCTCTGCCTAATGCCTCGGCTTATACTGTCGTGATCATTTTATTGATAAATGATTATTTATAATGAGTTATAAGCCCCAATTACCGCAACCAAACATAATTAAAATGTTCCTTTGAAACAACCGAAGTTTATCAAACTAACTACACTTGTCGCTGCCCTCTAAAAGTTTATTTTTACTATAAATACTTTGTTCTCTCAAACCGGCCAGTACACTAACTTTTATTTGTTTTAATAACAATCTTATTCACTTTAAAGTTTCATATTTTTCTTTATAGTACCAACCAGCCATAAAGCTCGGTTAAAAGTCCTCCTACGGTATAAGGCTTGCCACAGACTTACGACTTCCGATAATGCGTGGGGATAGTCTTACGTAATTTAAGTTTAGCAGGTCGGCTGGTGAAGCGGGCTTATATTTCAGTAATATTATTTTGTATCGTATCCTACTAAGTATATTGTTCTTTATTATTTTAATTAGCTTTGCTTGTAAAGTTGTTTATTATGATTACTAACTGTTGTTTATGGACGCATTCGGAATTAATATAAAGATGCCAGTTTTAACTTTGTAATTGCTACCTACCTACTTTATTGTTATGTCTTTTAAGAAGAAAAACTCGTTAGCGTACTTGTGATTGCCATAATAATTATCAACGAAAGACGTGCACTGCTGGACATAGGCCTCTATTAAGCGTTGCCATATCGACCGTTCCTGAGATTTTTGCAGCCAGTGAATTCCCGCAGTCCTCACCAGGTCATTTATCAACCTTGTGGGCAGGCTTACAGCCCCATCAGACATACATTCGGCGAGCAATGTGTCCTGACCTCTGGAATATTTAAATTCAACATATATTTATCGCCATCTTTGCAACTCTGAATACAGATAACGGTTCCACTTATCTCCAAAACCACTGATGATAATGGACTTCATTGCCTTGTTAATTTTTTGAACTAAAATGGATACCAAACTGGTTTCGACTTATAAATCCAGGGAACTTTAACAAAATACAACAAAAAGATCAAATGAAATTAACAACAAAACGGATGACTATGTCAATTCTAAAACAGAGTAGTCATGTTTACAATAAAACAAAGCAATTTTTAAATTAAAATGCATCTCGTCCACCATAGAACAGAGAATAACCGCAACGGCAGCGAGTAGATACGCCATAAATAAGATTCGTGGCCGCAGAATATCCGCTGAGCACTTCAAGTTTTGGCTGTTATAGGCATAGTAAGAATTTTCACGGGCCGACAATTTCTATGATTAACCGATGACAAATACCGACACGCTTGCTTTGAATACAAAGTTTTGACAATTCCGTCTCTAGCAGTCGCCGCTGAGGCGTTTTGATGATCTGTGCTTACTACCGAATTTACAACCTCTAAAATGGTTAACGACACACGACAGTCGTAGGTTTGTGGGCAGCCTAAAGTGGCGATTCGTAAGTACTGAGAAAAGTTTAAATTAAAAGGGGCATTTAATCTCTTAAGCTTCTTCGAAATAAGCATTGTACGTACCGGGAGGTATCTGGTATGTAAAATTGTAAGTTTATGTCGGAGAATTTTCAATAATAACTGACTGTTGTTGATCTATTTTTCCTGATATTTTACAGTCAGAATAATTATGTTTTGCTTAGTGACATTTTACCGGAATATCCTCTGGTATCACTATTTATGGTATAAGTACGGTGGTGTATGTAACTTAACTTTATTGATGTTTTGAAACGTTCCTTCCTGGTACCATTCAATATGGTTTTTCCCCTAGTACTATTTAGACTTTAGAGCTGCAACACTAAAACACTAGAGTGCTCCCAGCCAAAAAACAGAAAACCTATTAAAACTATGTTGTAAAGCTACCAGTCGTTTTACACGCAGTCGTTATACAAACTTCAATTTTGCACCACGGTCTGGTAACAAATCAAACTATGTTTTGTATCGCACTAGGAGCCTAAATCGAAGTATCGTAACATTTTAATTCACGCCCCGTGTTTGAAGTAGCGATGTTTAGAAACAGTGAAAAGCTATGATTAGAAGGCCTACTAAGCAAGATCTCGATTTAATAAAACAAAAATTTTACACTTCTGAAAGTGCCACTTTCAGAAGTGTAAAATTTTGACTAGGGGTTCGACTTCGGCTATTTTTCCTATTTATTACACTACTTATTTGATATTTATTTTCAGTCTGTTCTATCCCGCTTCTCCTCCCTTTCTTACTTAAAATGCTCTTTACTCTATTTTAGGCTAGTATGAAGGCATATATGAAGTTTTTCGCATTTTTCTATAGCACCGGCCTAGTAGTACGTCAAAAATCTTCAGGGCAATGTCTCTACCCAGACTAACAAAATTATATTATATACCTATTGATAACTATGTTAATCCCGGGGATTCAATCCCTTTGCCTGTTACACAGGAACCGTGCACTTGCCCAGATACGAACACGAATCCACAATCTCGTGCATAACAAGCAAGGCCTTAATCACTAGAGTAACGTGACATTTTTATTAGTGTTGTAAATTTCCCATTCCTATAAATTTTAAGAAAATGTATCTCTTGTTATTTCCTAATCTATGATCAAACATATTTGCATGCATAGCCGGCGATTTAATCCTATCAAGCGTTTGATATCAAATGAAAAACGGCGCAGTTACAGGTTTCATTTTAACAAAATGGGCCGTGATTGATGTTATTTGTTTTGATACGAGTAAAGAATTATTTGAATACATGGCGTGATCCTATTCCTATCTATATCTTCTTTTGACTGTACACTGATATATTTGAGAAGCTTCGTTCATATAACTGAGATGCTGTGGCGAATATGTAATGAGTGTTGCAAGTAACTTGGTATCCCAAGACTTTGAAATTGAAAGCCATTTTTGTCATATTATGTGCCTTTGTGTTCTGCTCCTTAGTAAATCACTGTATTGCGTAGAATTTTAAGTGCACAACAATTTAACTCAGAGTTAGTTGCTAACAAGACAATTTAACCTCGCGTTAGCAACCAACCAGAGTTAAGATTTTCATGCGAATAGGCCTAAAGTCAGCAGTACTGCTATTCTGTAAGGTTGGTTCTGCTGCTGTTTTACTTTTAAAACCAACGAGTTCACGAGTCAAATCGAGACACCGTTCGAATTTTTAAGTTATTTTAGTGAAACAATTTTACCCATAGATTGCAAATAAGTTGGCGGCCTACGTTGTCTGTGGAAAAAATTAAAAAAATTGTTACCTAATTTATGTCAAAAATACGGATAACCTCTTGACACCCACAGAAACAGAAGTAAATAAAATCGGTACTGTACAGCTGTTCAATGTACAATGAACAAGCGAACGTCAAAAAAACATAAACAAACCAAGCCAAACATTTCTCGGCGTTTATTTATAAAATCTGACGAAAATAAAGACCCAATCTTCACAAGTGCCATAAAAGTTACACGCTGAGACAAAATGACTAACAAAAGGTACATAAATATATTATAATGTTTATTTAAGTACAGGCAATCGGTTTTGATTTGAATATTGAAATGGCTCGGAAGTTCAAGGAGATTTTATATGGTAAGACGCTGCAGGGGTATGTGTTAGACTAGAGAGCTTTATCAGCAATTTAATTTTGAGCTCTGCTGTCATTTTGTTTTTTTTGTTTTGTGTCATTTTGTATTGACTTCTATTATCTCTACCTAGTATATAGTATAAAATTATATCTACCTACCTAAAATTGTCTTGCCATCAGAATTAAATTTTGAATGGGTTTCTGTGCGAACTTTAGCTGAATAATTCTTGTGCTGTTCATTAAAGTTTGAATGTGTGTTCTAGATTTTTGGGCTATTGATAATTTACTGGGATGGAACCCACTTGTATATTTCACACGGTCCACAGCTGGGCAAAGGCCACTCTCTCCTTTTTCGTCTCACGTCTGCCCTCTACTATTTCGAACAAGTCATGACAGTATCAGTCTCTCCCTTTTGTATTGCTTGAAAATATTAAAATATTTGAACATCAAAGTTACACACTAATTTTAAATAAGTATGTAAGCAGTATGTATTCACTTAAATCCACATTTCAGCTTTAATTATCAAACTATTCAGATTTTTTTTAAAAAGCTAGAATTATAATTCAAATGAACAAGTACCATTATTTTAGTAAAACATTGTCCAAACAAAATTGTTTTGATGTAACTTAAACGGAACAAGTTTTAATTTAGGACAAAGAGTCTGGACACAAGAGAATAGAATTTAGGTTTACAGGCCTGAGGGTGAGTGAAACTAGATTGGGGGCCTGAAAGCTGGTATAAGAAAAAATGTTTTATTAAATTGACTAAAATCGACTCCTGTACAAAGATCGCAATATGCTCGTGTGGTAGATAATGACCCACTCCATCACACACAGAGAAGGCCAGTACTTCCAGTAGTGGAGACATTATATACAGATTATGCTATGCTAAGTAATGCCTATAGACTGATGTTTTTTTCGTTGGTAGGTAAATCGAAAATTCAAAATATGTACTTATCACGTATAATTTTTTTTTAGGTAAGTTCAGCAGTAGAATAACAGCCAAAGGAACGAAGGTTTATTTGAAAACATAATATATTATGCCAAAATAGTTAGCATCTTTCTACCCTTTGTAATAATAGGTTACTATCTAAATAGGTCGCAATAAATGGTCGTGACAAGCTGAGAGATTTATGTTGGGCGTGTAATAGTTAACTTTAAAATGAATGTTTTTTTTTTAAAGAGAAACGTATGTATTAATTAATAATTATTCTAATGTATGTATTGATAATACAACAAAAAAAATGTAAGTAGATATAGTCAACGTCAAAAGTAAAAAAACGATATTCCGAGGACCGCGAGAAGGTATCAAATAGTATATTACTGCAGCGGCCAGCAAAAGAGGCGAATGACGAATGTGTAAATGTGGGCTGAGGCAAAGCCGAGGCACACATACGTAAGTCCATCAATGCCTAGTTGAGGCCAAGGCTTGTATAATACTTATCTTAAATAATGCGTAGAAAATTAAACTCAGTAGTACCTAGTACTCATTTTGTCAAATACAATTACTTTTCAATATCAACGAGTAACAATATTTTTTTCCCGCGTTAAAGTGTCCATTTGTTTTTTTTTAATAAACAGCTTTTTATTTGTAAGCCAGCTCGAAATTTAAATACAACCTTTGCTAAGTTACCTCCTTGGTTGCCTTGTTTCGGAGTATAAGATCGTATCATTTTTAAATTACACGACAGATATGAGTTTACTATGTAATTTCTTTGGCCGCTAAACCACGTCCGATATGGATTTTCATACAACTTTTGCCAGCCGCTGCTCGCATGTATAGATACAGATATTACTTTGTAAATACAGCGAAAAAATAAAATAAAATTAGTTTTGTATGAAAACTTATATGATCTTTACATTTTTTACAAAAAAAAAATGGTTCAATAAACCAATTGGAGCTTTGAAAAACCAAACTTTTAAATCAACGCAGTCAAAAGTTTCGGACGTTTTGCCACATATTTGCAACTCGAAAGGGAATCACAACCTTTAATAGGGCACTCCCCGTTGATTTAGAATCATGATATTTGGCAAGGAGCAATCCGAAAATTGAAAATTTGTAACAACACAAAAAAGCAAGAACAATATTATCGGTACCAACCGATAATATTGTTCTTGCTTTTTTTGTGTTGTTGTAGCTGACCGTAGACCATATCAATGTATCGGGACAACACATTTCCAACGGAAATGTAATTTTTTTCTCAAGCCAGTTTATTTTTTCGTTAGAGCAATGTTGCCCAA
Source organism: Orthosia gothica (assembly GCA_949775005.1). NCBI lineage: Eukaryota > Metazoa > Arthropoda > Insecta > Lepidoptera > Noctuidae > Orthosia > Orthosia gothica. The sequence continues at coordinate 29,544,593 of OX459036.1, forward strand.
TTATTTTGGAGAATTTAGCTGTTTGTACGAATCCGTCGGTGCGCAAGTGCGACTAGCACTTGGCCGGTTTTTTTCTGAGTATTTAATGCGCTGTTCAAAGAGAGGTTAGAAAACTTGAACTAAAACAAATTACAACGATTTTTCTCAAACAAATATTTATGAGAAGAAGTCTTTGTAAACTATATTGGACTCGTCCGAATCATATTTATAAAATTTTCTTCACATTTAATTATCACTTTTAGGCATATGTACAAGTCGTTTTATTTTTATTGCAGTTTCTATTTTATCTCAATTAAGCACTACACTGCTTTGTAATGCTTTCGAACAACTTGAAGTTACAAAATAAAAGCATTTTCTTAGGTATAAAACGAAAATATTTTGCAAGAGTAAGTAGGTACCTATTAGATGCTCTTGTACTTGATTGAGAAATATCTTATAGACGCTAATTGCACGTTTGAAAGGGTAATGAATCAGAATTAAAAAATATATTGAGTGAATTATTTTAAAAACAATACACTTAATCAAACGCTGGGAGTCAATCCTATTAACCAAGCGCTAATTTTGTCTTGAATAAAGTTTTAATTTAATTTTAGTAATGTTAAATTTCATGTCGTTTCTCTGTTTGAGAAATTCGCGGCATAAATCAGACAGGAATTCACAACCACGCCCTCGCCACCCTTTATTTAAATTACTACGAGTACCTGCAATCGAGTCCGATTTAAATAAGTTTGATTCGATATTTTAAATATTACCGTGATAAAAATCGATTTTATTTTGCCACTTTGTTGTGGTAATAGAGTTGTTCGGAATTAGAGGTGTGATGTATCGATGGTTTTTATTGCTTTAAGCCCCTGGGATATGATACGAGCTTGTTTAATGTAGTTATTTATTATGAGGTCGCTGATTTTAATACTCTTTCATGGTCAGATCAACAAAGGTCCCTCGTTTGTCATGGGATTAATTACACATGTTTATAAAATTCGATCTATTTTACGATTTTATTATTATTCGTTTGAGGCATAGGAACTCGCTACGGAATCCACTGGATGCGAGACGCACAAGAACGGTAGACGATGGGACGACACTTGGCGTATGTATGCAGTGTAAAGCGACTTATACTCTGATTGAAAACTGAACTGTCAAATAAATGAATCAGAGTATAAGTCGCTTTTTTTAATTCTGATGCATTACGCTTTAAAACGTGCAATAAGCGTCTATAAGATATTTCTCAATCAAGTAAGCTGAATTCTAACTGTATACAGCTGAATACACATGGAACGACTGCCTGTCTGACCTCCAGTTACTAGTACTACCACACGTCTGACGTTGTCAGATTCTCAGGCTTATGTCTAGCCGTTTCGAATGTCAAAGATATACAAGTGACAGCTGGGACTAACGGCTTAACGTGCATGGATCGCTATCGATATATAATGGACGGTCACGAAGAGATTACAATCAGGCAGAGTAAACCAGTCGTGAATTAAATTAAATAACAAAAGATAGGTAGCTTGGAGAGACCTAGGTGTACACATTGTACATTAGTAATTTCATTCACCTGACATGTTTTCTCTTCACCACCCTTGGTTGACTGGTAGAGAATGCCTTAGGCATTAATTTCGCATTTGTACCTGTATGTTGCATGAAGTTTTTAATAAATAAATTTAACTAAACGCATTTTCAAACTAACTTAACACAAAATCTAGAACTACATGAACTGTTTAGATGCCACATAATTATGTTCCGATAAAATAAATTAAATATATTCGCTAGTTACAGTAAAATCTTTCCTAAACTAAGCATTTCTACGGAAAAACATTGGTTCTAATCCATATACTCCTCATCTTATAATGATTCGCATCTTATCTTGAATTAACGTAAAGTAATGGTACAGTATTCCAAACACTTTTTAAGAAAAGCAGAGCATCATTTAAAAAAATATTAGGTTTTCTTAATACTGTGTGCAAAATCCTAACAAATATTTATCTATAATTACATTAACGACATAATATCTAACAATACCGACTGATTAACCATTAAACTCAATACTAATTGAAAGTTAAATAATAACATTAGTGTGCAATTAGATTTTTGGTCATAATTTCCAGTATATAATTTGTAAAGCGAAATGAAATCAATGAACAAACAAATATTTTATCAGTTACTTCATGTTTGATGTCCCAGTTATCTATTCAATCGATTTGCTTACCATTGTCATAATATTGGACTAGCTGATTGCGAAATTAATTATTTGGTTAAAGTTAAATTGGACGGTAGCCTCGGCGGCTAAGCGGCTTTAGCGGTCCGAGCTACGGATTCAGTTCTTGCTCGGAATCAAAGCAAAACCCCCGAATCGAACAGAACCTCAATACGACTTGAGAATTATACTTTCTCAAAAACTTGAAACTTAAAATAATGATTTTATCATAGTGTATTGTCCCTCTGCTGGGCAAAGATCTCCACCATAGCTTTTCACTCTTCTTGGTGTGTGGCCTTCTCCGTGCTTTACGGCCAATCGTCCGTGAAGCCTTCCAGCCTGCGTTTTATAGAATTAGTTAAATCAAGTTGCCGAGCCCCTTTTTCATTCGGCACTTCGTACTATTCGAAATCAATTCACACAAATTTGAACCAAAGTTGGCCGTGTTGACCAATGTTGGATTCAGTTAGTCAACTAATTAAAGGCACCAAAAGTTACTGAAATGAATGACTAAACTTAGATATTGTGTTATGTAAAGTTAATGTACCTACGAGAATTTGAGGCTGTGGTCACTTATTAATTATACTCTTCGGTAATTAGGTTCTCTGGTCTTTAGTCCCAATCCCAACATGTATGGGATTGATATGCACTACCAAAAATGGCACGAGGGCAATTCTTAAATTTTATGTTTTCTACAATAAAATTGTCTAGAGCCTAAGGTCTGTAAGGTAATTGTAATGTAGGTACATTGTGGTTTGTAAAGGAAGGCAGATTTAGGTATTTACGTACTAGCGTCCATATCCAAAGTGCAATAAAGCCAGAAACTTGTATATCCATAGATAGCTTATCCAGGAAAATTCTCATTGTAACCCCAAATCCATTTATTTCAAGGCTTATCCTGTAAGCATGCTACCACAAAGAGTAGGCTCTCATAAATTACAATTCTAAAAAGAAGGAACATCAACAAGTTATCACGAATAAATTGTAAAAGCAATTAAAGTAGGACAAGGGACGAAATTTACAAAAACAAATTAGTAATTTTAATGAATTTCTTTGAAAATAGAGGATAGTGCGGACATAAAAGTAAAACTTAAGAGGAGGAGGGTTTCTGTTTTCATGTATTGCTTACGATACAGAAGCTTCAGGTTTATGTTTTTCATTTTCATTATAGTCATTTGTAATAGGGTCACCATTCCGTCTGCCAAAAAAGGTGGCTGTGCTATGTGTGTAAAGTATACAACGATGCCTGATTAATATTCGAACTCTATTTGAATTTTTATAACTCGGCATTAATGATCAATCTTTACTAAGAATCAAAGATTAAATATTCACAAATGAGAGCCATGTGTCCGAAGAATGCGAGCAATAATTATAGATTAGGGTCTCGCCGATATTTCGTTAATACCCTCAATAGCCGCTCGGAATAGTTTTCTTTTTTCTGCAACTCTTTAACGCCGTGATGATAAATGTGGTCTGTTATTAGACATTATCACCAGTAATTTGTGGCAACTTTGATAAAGCAGATATAGTTTGCTTCCTGTATACAGAAACACTAGCTTTTCCCCGCGGTTTCACCCGCCGTTTAACTAGTTTCTAGCATAATGTTAATAGTAACCTTTCTCAATAATTGGGATATCAAATGAAAACAATATTTGTAAAATTCGACTGGTACTTCGAAAGATTAGTGCTTTAAAACAAATTCTAGAGCTCTACTTTTACTATAATAAATATACAAAAAATACATGAAGCAACTATGGATATAAAACCATGATTTGATGATTGTTAAGGTTCTAAACGGAAACGTTGAAAATGTATGTCTTAAAAAGCAGATAAACTGTTATGTATGAAGTAAAACTGCAAAATAGTTGTTAACTTTCACAGTTTTTTTATTGAGTAGACATAACAAAATAATGTTTAAGTTTGACCTCATGAAATACTGATATGAAAAGTGATGTCAACCGAAACATTAAGTAGAATTTTAATTCAGTACTATTAAAATATAACTTAGTTACTTACCTGAAATTTGACGCCAAACGGCTTTGAAATACACACTCAAAATCATCATCTGCCTAGCCTTTGTCAAACTATTTTTAAATTGGCTTCCAGTCTGAATTCAAACAAGGCCAATAGAAACTACAACAATAAAATTTATGGGAACGTTATGACAAAAATAATAATTAAAATTTTGACTGACAATAAAAACTAATAATGTATTTGTATCAAAAACAAAACCATAATTAACGTTATTTCATTATCAGCTAATTAACATTTTACTAATAATAATATAATACGGTGACTACACGTCCGAATTACCCCTAACTTTGTTATTAGTGCCTGCATACGACGTTGACAATTTATTACTTGGTATTTAATTGACATGTTGGATAATTTTACTGGCGAAGAGATAATTTACTGGCTATAATTGAATTTTTGGTAGTTTGTAGCAGACTATTTTGTGGGGGTTTTAATTTTAAGCACTAATCAGATATGTTTATTTTGACATTTAGTTAAGTAATGGTCTTATAAAGTGATATCGTTATTAATTATGCTTAACCATGCTCATGTTGTTCATGAGTGTTTGATTGTACAAATTTAGTTCCAATAAACATTTTTTTTTTATTTCATTTAAACTCACATACACAACACCCAGAGCCGGAACAACTATCTGTAGGTCATACAAATATTTGTTCCGTGCGGGAATCGAACCCGCGACACGCAGCGCAGCAGTCAATCACTCAACCACTACGCCAACCGTGCGAAATATAATATTTATTTATTTATAACCCCTTGAGTGCCTCAAATGTGGATGGCCTTAATCCACCACGCGGGCCTACTGCGGGTTA